>JAEIFU010001244.1:0-75543 GCA_018904235.1 Lordiphosa stackelbergi
ATGGAAGTAAATCTCTCTCACTAACATTATAAGGTCATTTGCGGGGACACACACGCATACAAGTGCTGTCAGCGTATCGCTGTCTCGGAATGCGGTTTTTTTAAGGGGGGACATCTAAGTAGCTAAAAAAAAGTGGATTATCAGAACTTTTTTTTGGCCAAATGGAAGGGCCAATCGAAAATTTGTGATTGGGGTATTATAGTGTGATACATTTACTCGAAATGGTTTTCGATTTTTCTGTATCAAAAACAAAATGGCGGTCGTGTATCATTTCTCAGTAGACCCTATTTTTCGTGGTCGGACACATAACTCATGCAATTCTTAACCGATCGATCTGAAATTTTGTCAGTAAATCGAAAATACCTATGGCTATCGATCCTCGTAGGATTTTTTCAATATTTTGATTTTTGGCGAAATAGTGAGTGTTTAAAAAAATGCGTTTAAAACAAAAAAACGTCTTAAAAAAATTGTTTTAAAAAAAAAAGTAAGCAAAAAAGAGCCCGCAAAATCTTAAAGATTTGGTTATAATGAGGAACAAATAATTTAGTTATTCAAAGGCACGAAATTCTTCTATCACAAACACAATTTGGTGTTCATGCTGTTCGGATTCGGAACTAGTTACCAAACTTCCCAAAATGCATCAACGGCGCGACGCAATTTCAAAATGAACTAAAAACATATCTTAAATATCATGCTTCTTAATATCACGAGTAGGGAAATAGGGAAATCGATAGGGATTAAGTTAAATAATTCATAATATTAATACAAAAATAATAATACAGTAAATATCGGTTATATGACGAACCGCTTGTATGCAAATACCGGTTATAAGCAAAAGTTTTATATTTTAGAGCATTATGCACAACTTTGATATACGAATTTAATTGCTTGTATGCAAATTGGTTTTACAAACATTATACATAAAATTTAGCATTTCGGAGTGCTATTTTAATCGGTTGTAAGCAAATTTTGCAACACAGTTCCTGATAGCTGAACAGATAAGAAAGAAAAGAAACAGTTCGATTTTGATTGACTCAAAAACCAACAATTATAATTGTAAAATAAGAAGAAACAAAGGACAACCACCTATTTCTTCTAAGATTTTTTATATCAGCAGAAAATTTTTCAGAATTATTTAAACTTGGAAAAAATCGATTTAACAAAAAAATAACCACATTTTTATATTAAAATCCAAAAATTTGTACCTTATCAGCAAAATCAAATCTTCGTGTTTGGTTTTTTGTTTATAGCGTCACTTAATATAAATTGCTTGAAATAGGACACTTAATATAGCCACAGGACCAATAAATATAAAGATACCTCGCTAAACACGCGCTTATGTAAATATCTCGTAAGCCTGACGTGCTGGGAGAAAACGAACAATTTATACGTTATCTGAGTTCAGCGGCCAAAAATACATAAGGAACGGTTGCAAAAGTGGGCTTTTTTTGTAAACTTGTGTTATTAAAAGAAACTTGTTGCGAAGGATAAAGCAAGGCTCTGCAACATTTGGTGCATTAAAAACAATGCAAGCGAGGTGTTATTACTAATCCTCACAAGAAAAGGAATAGAAATAGCACACATATACACTTAAAGACATCACTGTTGTTGTAGATTAACCAAATCCGCTATTAACTTGGAATTGTTAAATCCAAATGAAGTGTATGCTTCAGATTTTTCGCAGTCGTAGCGGTGGAAACTAAATTTTATTAAGTTCGTAAAGATTCATTGAAAATCCAGTACAAATAATACAGCAAATGAGCCGCTTTTAAGTCAAATCATTTACCGCAAACTCACACAGATTGCATGTATAATGCCGATGCTACTAGATTGTACTTCAAGGCTTTACCAAAGGGAAGCAAGCATGAACGTTTAAAAGAATTCAACACCCAGAAGCAATACTGATTTTGTTAGTGCAGTAAATCTCAAATGTCATGAAAGTCCGAATTTGTAAGATTCCATTCAATGTGACAATGAACTTGCCTGATTTGGAATTATTTCGGACGAGAATATTGTATTATCGTATCGTATTGAATAAAAAATAAAAATTCATTTGAGGATAATTATTTTGCTCAATCTGAATTCAATACAAAACATCCCTTAACAAAAGAGGCCCTACTAAATTTGGATTCACTACTTCGAAACTTTTCATATATTATAATAATATTACCGCTTTTGAAAACATTGAAATAAAATTAAAATGATTTAAGTTATCCTTATCTAATAGCTAAATTACACACAAGAATTAACTACTTTCCGTTAAAATAAAATGAGCATAATTCACTGAATTGCTTATATGCAAATTTTTGCTTACAACCGATAGATTGCTTATATGCAAATGATTTGCATATAACCGACAACCGCTTAAATGCAAATATCGCCTATATGCAAAAATATTGCTGCATTATAACTTTTGCATATAAGCAGCACGTATTTTTGCTTATATCTTTAACTTCTTATTGATGTCATTGTTTATGCTGATTCTAGTGCCACTTAACTGCTACCCTGCTAAGTATAAAAACATCTTTTTAAAAATCCAAGAATTTGAGCGACTAAAATTAAGTCTACTTCTTTAATATTTCTGGAAACCATATAAGCCAAATTTACAAAGTTTTATTTTTATTTTTTTTTTTTTTTTAATATTTTATTTTTTATAAAATATATTTTATTAAAAATTTATTTTTTATTTATTTATTTTTTATATTTGTACTTTTTGATGTGAAACCTCTTTGTTTTCGTGCGGACGATTTTAAGAGGCAAAAAATAGATCTCGGCGCAGTGAGGCTGTAATCCCCAGTTATAATTTTGTGTTGCTTAATTGTGAGGTTTCCCACCTGCCGCGCGCGCCCAAGAGCGGGATTAGAGGGACGCCTCTCTGACCCCCATTGAGTTTTCCAATCTGGAATTGCGGGGGGACCCATCACAGATTTACTGTAACTAATATAGTAATATATATAATACAAAGGGTAAGTGGCACTCATTCTTTCTGAAATACTAATTTATACCGACCTTCTTACTTGTATGTTAAAAAAAAGCCATTATGGCAGGGTATATGATGGAATATAATGCAAAACATTTACAAAGGTAAATTGGAAAAATTCAGGTTTTATAAAAAATATTATGTTTTGTTGCTATTATTTATGCTATTCATCCAATGTCAAATAAATAATAAAAGTAACAATTTTGTGATGACTTAAGTCTATACGCAGAACGACAGACGTCAGCAGAATTTTCCTAGATGAACAATTTCTTAACAGCACATGAGCATCAAAGCAAAGCCAAGGTGTTTCCAATTATTTGAAATACTGTGAGCGAAAGAAATTTCTGTCTTGCGTACGGGGCTTTAAATCAATAAAATTTAATTCCATTCCCATTTTTCAGCTTAAGGTCTCACAGGCAAATTTTGACGGAAACCTGGCTGGCTAACCAGGCACGAAGGTTGTGCGTAACTCAGCTAAACTAATATTGTTGCTTAGTAGGAGGATGATGACGCGGCCCTCGAGAAAACAACCAGCTCTGCTTGATGTTTAATGCATAAGTTGTTTACTGTTGTGAACAATCGCAACTTTTTCGGACCTACAGCCAGCTAAACTCACTAATTACACTAGTTTACAGCATTTCCGATCCCGACCATTTGACAGTCATTTCATATGTAAATCCCTTCGCTGAGTCCAAAAATGCAGTCCAAATATTTTTTAGTGGGGCCGTTTTCGAGAAATCGCGGAAAAGCTAGTTTTTTGATTTTGAAAAAAGTACCTTTAGAAAAATGTGTATATCTTCAGTATCGGTTCATTCATTATGAAATGGTAATGCTTTCTTGGAAGGTAATTAAATGCCCTATCATTCATTCGTACACCACTTCTTAATCCGGTGCTTGCATTCGGCGTTATAAAGGCTTTTATCGGCAACTTTGCATTATATTTATGAATATTTAAAAAGAAGCTAGATTTTAAGTGCGATTTTCACCACGAAAAAAAATGTGTAAATTTTATTTAATTGCTGGTCACTAAAGATTTATCTATTAAAAATACAACGCCACATAATTCATTCAAATCCGTCCAAGATTATAGAAGTTATTGGCATTTAAGTAAAAAATGGAAGGTTTTAAGTTCATGCAAATTGATTAAGTTTTATTGTTTTTGTGTTCGTCGGAGTAGGCATAGTTAACATTCAAACTATTCTATTTAAGGGCTACTATGACCTGCCAAAGATTTTTTGTGATTGACTTCGGTTGAAAATGAGTCTAAGACGTCAAATTGAATGCAAAAAAAAATTATACTAATAAATGGAGTAACGCTTGCGGGGGTTACATATAAAATTACTCCGCTAACAATTTCAACGACATTTACATAAATTATACGAGCTTTATCACCGGCCGAAGTTACCTTTTCTCTATTTTTTGCTCACATATGTCTTATAAAAACAAGTGAGAAAGTCGGTCAAGCCCGACTATAACATACTCTGTACCCGGTGTATATGCTGAATGCGTCGCTGCCACTGTGCTCATCTCTAAGTTTTTTCTCTCTCTCTCTCTCTCTTTGATGCATGCAATGCGGTGTTGTTTGCGTGTGCGTGGGAGGCCTCTTTTTTACACTTTTTTCTCATAACTTGAGAACCGCTCATCCGATCTTTATCATTTCTTCGGCAAATCGATACATATTGCCAATGACTACCTATCTTTAGAAGGTACGAATCATCTATCTATAAAACTGTCGGAGATATGACGTTTTTTTCAAAATTGCGGGGGCGGGAGGGGGCGTGGCGAAAATTGAAAATAAACTTGATCTGCCTGCTCTATCTCTTACCATCTCTGAGATCTGTTTGTTCATACGGACGGACAGACGGACGGACATGGCTATATCGACTCGGCTGTTGATGTTGATCAAGAATATATATACTTTATAGGGTCGGAAATGATTCCTTCTTCCTGTTACATACTTTTGCACAAACTTAATATACATAGAGTACCTTCGGTACAGAGTATGAATATGTAATGACCGCAAGCGCAGCACAATTTATTAGGATATTGATTCATTTTTGACACTTGCACTAATTTTTCAACCTAAGTCAATCACAAAAAAATCTTAACCAGGTACAAAATAAATTTTGCAGGTCATAGTAGCCCTTAAATAGCATAGTTTGAATTTTAACTATGCCTCCTACGACGAACAGTAAAACATTTAAACCAAGTCAATTTGCATGAACTTGAAACCTTTCATTTTTTACTTAAATGCAAATAACTTCTATATTCTTGAACGGATTTGAATGAATTATGTGACGTTGTATTTTTAATAGATAAATCTTTAGTGACCAGCAATAAAATAAATTTTTCACAATTTTTTTCGTGGTGAAAATCGCATTTAAAATCTAGCTTTTTTTAAAAAATTCATTAATTTAATGCAATGTTGCCGATAAAAGCCTTTATAACGCCGAAGTCAAGCACCGGATTCAGAAGTGGTGTATGAATGAATGATAGGGCATTCAATTACCTTCCAAGAAAGCATTACCATTTTATAATGAATGAATCGATACTGAAGATATACACATTTTTCTAAAGGTACTTTTTTCAGAATCAAAAATCTAGCTTTTCCGCGATTTCTCGAAAACGGCCCCACTAAAAAAATCGTGATATGGATTTTTGGACTCAGCGGGGGGACTTACATAAGAAATTGCTACCAAACGTTCGGGATCGCAAAATTTTTATTATTTTGTAAACTAGTGTTAATTGTTTTAGTGGATTTTGTATAAATATTTTTAAATTCTGTCGATTTAAAAAAAAAATTTGACTGCGGCGTTTTTCTCCCATATTTCGCTTCAAAATTTTTTCCCCTTGACAACATTAGTTGAAAAATTTGGAAATATTAAATATTATTTTGATTTAAAGATAAAGATTTAAAAAGAAACCATGGCTGATCGCCAAAACTTTATTGCATGTTAATTCTTGATAGTTCACGGTCCATCAAAAGAATTTTTTGAGCTTAGGGTGACTTATCTTCTTCTTCTTCTAGTTCCGATTTCGTGTGGGACATAGGGTGACTTATACTAGGCAATTACCTTAAATTCATTATTTATTTGACATTTGGCGAAGAGCTTGTACATACTTTTGTATTATGCAAAACCTGCATTTTTCAAAATTCTTTTAAAAAGAAACCATAGATGAAACCCGAAATTTTTTTCAATTAAAATTCTAAAGAATTCGCGGTCTATCGAAAGACTTTTCTTTTTTGATTTTCTGAAAGAAGGCCGGAATACTAGACTATTACCGATAACAATAAATAAAAGTGAAAAAAAAAACCAAATTAAAATTTTCTGAAATTCATCACCCCCCATTGCAAAAGCAGAGGGGGGAGGCGAAGATGTGGGAAAGATGCTGAAGAGAGGCAACTGGGTGGGTTCTGGGTAAGATCTGGGTGTCATCTTGGTGGGATCTGGTGGTATTTGGGAGGGAATTGGGTGGAATATTATCTGTGCGGATCTTACCCAGATCTGGGTGGTTCTGGATGGGAATGGTGGTAAGATCTGGGTGGTTTCTGGGTGGGATCTGGATGATTTCTGGGTGGGATCAGAGTGGGATCTGGATGAGGATCTGGGTGGGAGCTGGGCGGGATCTGGGTGGGATCTGGGAGCGATATGGGGGGATCTGAGTGGGATCTAAGTGGGATCTGGGAGCGATATGGGTAAGATCTGGATGAGGATCTGGGTGGGAGCTGGGCGGGATCTGGGTGGGTTCTGAGTGGGATCGGGGAGGGTTCTGGGTGGGATCTTAGTGGGATCTGGAAAGGATAAGGGTGAGATCTAGGAGGGATCTTGGCGGTATCTGGGTGGGATCTGGATAGGATCTAAGTGGGATCTAGCTAGGTTGGATATGGGTAGTATCTGGGTTGGATCTGGGTGGGAGGTGGACGGGATCTCGGTTGGAGCTCATCTTGGTGGTATCTGGGTGGGTAAAACATCATCATTTATCTCTGAATCAGCACAATAAAAAGACTTTCTGAAAAATGAAAGAACACTGCAGCAAGAGATCTTTATTTCCACTCCCTGCTAGTTTTCTTCTTTCGAAAGAGTGCCCTTACTGATTTATATACCATTAAGAGCTTGTGATTTGAAAGCACTCAGTCTAAGCATCATGATTCACATCAGAGCCCCGTGAGTGTTAACGACACTCAGACCTTTTTTTATTTCTATAATTTGCTATTATATTAAATATTTATATATTTATTTATAATTATTATTTGTTTGAATATTATTGTTTCATTTTGTTGCATATTTATGTCATTTCGTAAATTTTGAATAGTTGCTATACATTTTCATAATTTATTGCTTAATATTTATGATTTTTTGACTGAACTACTTATTTAATATTACGATCAGACTCTCATTTTATCTCTCTAGCTGTTATACCAGCTTCCAAGAAGGGTGTTCTCCATGCCGCTGTTTTTCGGCGTTCAACCGTTTGTAGTCTGCTGTTAGGCGCGTCATTTGTAAGCCGCTTAAAACAAAATGCAAAAACAGCAACAGCACGCAGGCCACCATTTTGTTGGCCATAAGTTTCAATATCAACCGTTTGCATTCTCCATACATATTTTAATGATAATTATTATAATTATTTAAGCGTGCCAAGCGTCAGCCTTCGAGGCATATGCAAAATATTCAGTTAACAATCAACGCAGTCAATTTTTCGTCTCTTTAATTTATGCAGCGGCCCTGCCGTGTGTGAGTGTGCGTCAACAATAGCGTTTTAATTATGCCCAGAGATTCGCAGTTCTCATTTGCCACAAAACTGGGCCGAACATTTTTATCTGGCAAATAATTTGCATTATTTTTGGCTCCAATTCAATTTTACTAAGTTTTGTTCACGCTTAGGTCATCAAGGGGTTAAATGTGATTTCAATGGGTATTCATATTGTATTGAAACGAGATTGTGCATATGAACTAAGCTGGGGAATAGCGGAGTTTATCAAATTGTTAAATTTGCCATATTTTATGAATGAATTGTTTTGAGATGAATAGATATAGAAATTAAATAAAATAAAAAATGCAGCAACAATTAAATAGACTATCAGGACAAAAATAGTAAATATTCTTTATTCAGGCGACTCACACAAGCAAGTTATGTTTACACATAACTAAAAAACAAACCACACACTTTACCACAAAAAAGCTTGGATTAAGAATTTGAATATTAAAGTAAGATTCAAACTGCATTGAGCTAAATAGATTGCACCTGCTTTGTCTTTTCCAAGTAAAATGCACCGACAAATCCATTAAGTCAATGTTTTTAATAGGCTTAACATTCAAACCTACATAAATCGAATGCATGCCAAAAATGTGTAAATAAATTGAATTTAAGGTGATCAGAAAAGAAAGCTTTAAACATAAAATATTTTTCATTTTTTTTTACCCCACTACCAGCCACACTTTGAAATTTCAAATTTGATTCAAATCTTAAGCGCATTAAAAATGAAATACACAAACTCCATAGTAGAAAGCAAATAGAAGTTGTTTTCCACGATCTCAAAAAGTTGATAAATTTCGATTGTTAACTGTTTTATTTTGTACAAATATTCTTTTTCTCATGGAGTTAAGAGGTTTTGATTGAACTTGAGAGCAAAGAAGCTTAATTTGATGATGAAGATTTAAAAGGAAATTGTACAATTACCACAATTTGAAGGCAAAGTGAGCTCAATTTTTAAACGCATAATTGCTTATATAAACGTAATAAAATTGTACCTTGGTACCTTCGGTGAACATCTTTCTCTCAACTATTCTCGGTATGTTGAAATCAATAAGGCAGCAATTTAAAGTCGTTAAATTGTTGAATCTCAGTGGTCAATTGCAGCACACGTAGCTATTAGATTGAATCGTACAATTATCCCTTTATATCTAAATCGTTGTAACAATAGCTGTGCCTTGCTGATTCAACTAAACTCTAGTGAGTTATTAACGCGGAAGATTCACATTAGTTCATGTTTGCGTCGGGTTGCCTGTGGCGCCTAACAAGCGTACACTCAGAAACAAATTCCGTCTAAATCATACCGAAATCAAGCTCATTCGTGGACAAAAGTAGAGTAATCTCGCTTTTTCTTGTACCGTGAACAGCGGGTGTAATACAGGGTGTGGTCCATCTAGTGTTTGGAATTTGAACTATTCACAAATAAATGACATGAACCAACCTTTGAAAAATATCGAGCCTGTCCTTATATGTATACGTGGAAAATCGATGTCGAACTTAACATTTCTTTTAGAGTACAGCTACTTACAAATTTAATATTGGCCCGTATTGGTCTTAAATCCTTATGTGTTTGTTTAAATCGTCTATTGTGAATCGTCCAGTGTCAACATGAAGTGCAACTTTCTGCAAATTATCAGTCTACTACAATTCGTAGGTAAAATGTCAGTCTTAAGAAGCACTTCCTTCTCTTGGATGAACCACAACAGAAAAAATTCTACTAGGAATACAATTGATGATTTATCGCATGCTCTATTACTGTCGTCATACCCTCTAATATCGTCAATATCAAAAAGTACTTCATAGAGCTCGAAAAGAGGCCATACAATTTCAAGAAAATGTCTTAGATTTGAGGGACTCAGAAGTTGAATAACATTAATTTTTTTATTCAAATTAGAGTTCTTCTTATCATTATTTCAATGTAAATAATTTAAGAATCAATTATAAAAATTAAAAAAAAAAATGTTTATTAATTTTTTTAAAATTAACATTAAAATATTAATTAAAAAAACGTTTTTTTATTAATAATTTCTTTTGTTAATATACAAATTTATAAAAATAATTCCAAAAATAATACCTCATTTTTATTTGCCTGTCAGATTGGCACAATCGACCACTGTGCGTTGACTCTTTTATTGCAAAATTAAATTCCAATTTTAAATGAACCAGTAAAACATTTTGTACTCACTTTATGAACAGCTTGGGCATGTTTTAAGAACATTTTGTGCTCGCAAATTAAAGGCTGAAAAAAATGGTTTTTATTGAAAAGTTTGAAAAGTGTACTATCGGGCCTGTTCCGAATTCCGAAAACGAGTGGAATTGTCGCAAATCGAGTTGATTGCTGTTCCGAATTCCGCAAATCGACCAGAATTGTCGTTTTCAAAAGTTGTGCTGCAGAGTCAGCGGAATTAAAAGTAATTGCTATTAAAAGCATTAAAATAAATCCCCAAAATTATAAACTGATCAATTTAATAATGTTGAACATTTTTAAAATCGTTTAGCATCACTACTTATAATGTTTACAGTTTAAGTGTATTTTAAAATCATTTTTTTATAAACATCTATAAAATATTGCGTGAAAAGCAAAACCGACCGGTCGTTTTCAAACCGAGCTGTTCTGAATTCCACTTTACGTTTTAGTCGATTTCAAACGTAAATTGATAGCTGCTAGGGTTGCTTCATATAAATTAATGTATTCGGTCAGCACTATTTCTATTTTATTTAGCTATGTTAAACCATATTTGATATGACATATTCAAATTTAATAATTAAATACTGTTTTAACTAAAAATAAATGGACTTTGTTAACATGGAAAATGTTAAAAAGAGCTTTGTAAATTAAAATGATGGAGATGGTGACAACTCTGGCTGCTGTCGATATACACAAACACGCGCGCAGGCAGCCAGACAGCTGTTTACAAAACCGACTTCGAAACCGAGTTCGAAAAGTAAAAACGTAACCACAAACGTTTGTTTTCGTTTCGTTTTTACTTTTTGAAAACGTTCGGAATTCGAAACAGGCCTGTATAATTTTGCCCCTAAGTTTGTAACGCATAGAAAGAATCATCTCCAACCACATAAAGTATATATATTCTTGATCAGCATGACGAGCTGAGTAGATTAAGCTTTGTTCGTCGTCTGTCCGTCTGTCTGTTTCTACGCGAACTAGTCCCTCAGTTTTGGAGCTATCGAGCTGAAGCTGCTAATATGTCGGAACCGACTGGATCGGATGACTACTTCTTGTAGCTGCCATAGAAATGTTCGTTCGGAAAATGGGTTTTAGTGAGAAAAGCTGTTTTGTTCTCAATATTACTGCTCTCAAACACGGTCATGGGTAATATGTAATGTTTTTAAGCTAATCTGCGAAGTTTGGTCGAAGTCGCTAACCGTTGTGACAAGCTATTTCAAGTGTATCAAAACTTCGGTACAGACGAAGTCAGCTTTGCCTTTCTCATTATATTTTAATCTCTTATATTAAACAAGTGAGAAAGTCGGTCAAGCCCGACTATAATATACTCTGTACCTAGCGTAGGAGCTGAATGCAGTGCTGCAGCTGCGCTCATCACTAAGTTTCTCGTCCTCTCTCTCCCTCTCTCTCTTTCTCTCTCTAACATTGTGCGGCGTTGGTTGGGAAATGGTGGGGGGGGATGATTCACTTATTTGCTTAAACTGGGGAACCGCTAATCCGATCTTTATCATTTCTTCGGCAAATCGATACATATTGCTTATTACTAACTATCTCTAGAAGGTACAAATCATCTATCTACAAAACTGTGGGAGATATGACGTTTTTTCAAAATTGCGGGGGCGGGAGGGGGCGTGGCAAAAATTGAAAATAAACTTGATCTGCCTGTAAGTATAAGAAGCATTTGTCCCATACTTGTCAAATCTCTATCGCTTACCATCTCTGAGATCTGTTTATTATATTTTTTTAATTCTACTTCCTTCTCTAGGAGTCGAACTCAGAACCTCAACCTGGCACTGCTAGAGCTCTGGAAGAAGAAAATAAAATAAATGACCCATTTCTAATGAAACTCTTTTTTAGTGTAGTTTGGAATGGAAATCCAAAAATCGATATCGACATTTTGAGCCATTTCTCCACTACATAGTTGTCATATAGAGTCATGCAAGATATGAATCGAAAGCTAATTAGGCCGCCAACAATTGCGTATAACACTGTTTTTTTTAAATCAAATTGTTCCCAAAGTTCGAATTAAAAAAAAATCGATGTTTGCAATGCAAGAAATTTATTTTTAAACACTTAGAAAATATAAAAAAAGGGCAAAAAAACTTATTTTTATTTTTATACACTGAAAAGTGCATTTTACCCAAAGTTTGTAAGATAAAGCAATGTTCTTTTTAAAATGCCATGTTTTTAAGTGATTTGCATTTTTGACACGAAGTAGCTTCTTCGTTTATGATGTAAGTATTTGGTTAGTTTTTTTTTAAACAAAACAAGCCTAATCTTCTTTAACTGAGTTAAATTTTTCTCTTCCCCAGACAAAAATTCTTAATTTTCCGTCCGCCAAAATAATAATGATACCTTGCACCCCTAGCTGCTGCACGGTTACGCGAGAACGGCGAACGATAATGTTGGCAAAAGATTTGCTCTAATTAAATAAATGATTCTTGCAGGACAAATGACAATCGACGATTTAGGGAAGAAGCAAATCCGTAAGGAGACGCTTGGATCCGCATCTGACCTTCTTTCTAAATCAGACGATGTACGTAGGCAAGATTATATTGTTAAATGATACTGTACTCAAAAGTAACATGGGGCCACGCATTATTCAATTCAAGCAACCGGAGGAAAAGTTGGCCAGATTAAAAAAGCCACTATTCTTCTGTCGCCCATTGTGAAATTGAAGGCTAAGTCCTTATGCTCCATCATAAAAGCCAAGCAAATTTCGCTCTGGACATCTGTTCGATGCTCTTCCCTTTATAATTTATTTTAATTATATCAATTTCGGAAGAATAATTAAATTTACCAACAATTGAGCGACTTTTCGTCATTACTTTGGCGTCGGCGATGCCACTTTATTCAACTCAAAATGTCAGCAATCAATTTATAAATTGCACCGTGTCCTCCGCTTCGCTCCGTCTGTTTCAGCATCTCCTCCGTCGTTTAACTATCTCACAACTTTGCACGAAGTCTTTTGATAAATACGCTGACATTTGGACCGGACGGTGACTATACGCCAACGATCGGTTGAAAATAGTTTTGTGAGAAAACTTTTTTCGTTTTCATGCTTCCGATCCGAGATTATCAAAATCGGACAACTATATAGTATAGTCGCCATACAAATAGGTCTGAAGTAAGAAAATTTTTTTGTTTTCAATGCTATAGATCATAAAAAATTATTACACCAGACAATTTTGCAAGTTTGTTTATCTTGATCGTCCCAAAATGTAGTTCTAGTGAGAAAAACAAAAAAAAAACTTTAAGCAAGCTAGCTTCCCTCTATTTTTTTATCTTTGTTTTAACACAAAAATCGTGTTAACTTTAAAACTGAATTCGACTAATTTCGAAATTCAAATCTTTAAAGGTGGCACCACTGTAATACTAGAGCTTTGGTGCGTGGCCAGTAAATGACAAATTTAATTAAAATGCTAATTTAATAAACTTAACATATTAAATGTACAATTTTTTTGATGAAGATTATTCACAAATTGAACACCCTTCAAGAATCTACAAGGCTTATGTTAAGAAAAAAAAATTAAGTGCGTATTTAAGCAAATCGATTTGCAAATCACTCGAAAAGAAACAGGAACAGCGAAAGTGATTTCTGTGACACCCTTGTATAAGACATAGAGATGCCAATTTTTACATGTTCTTGGTGTATACCGTACGCAGATCAAGGGCAAAAAACTGTCAGAGCCACAATTTTAACTATACAACCTCGTTGCTTAATATATATTATTTTAGGCCTTAAATCTATCTATTCCGAAAGGCACAATGAGATCTAAGCACCAAAGTTATTGACGAAACAAATTTACCAATCATCTTGGTGGTACCGCGTGAACGACTTCACCCTTTGATAGGCGTTGGATAGTTGGAGCGCCTTGGGAGTTGGTGAAGCTGGCGGTTCTACATGAAATTCATGAACCAATTTGGAAAGGTTTTGGTCTTCGATTTGATGGTTTTCCAGACATTCACCTCGGTGTTTGCTAATGGTGTTGGTGCTGGTAGCTTAGAGTGAGCCAGGCCTTACGCTTATCCGCAGCATCTGGTGGGGCAGCGTCAGCTCAAATTATTAGCAGGATAATAAAAATAGTAATATGTTTGTAAACAATTCTTGGGAGCAATCGACCGTTTTCTTACAAATGCTTCAGAGGCGTCTTTGCTTACTTTACAGAAAATCAAAGGCTTGGACCAGGTGTGAGCGGATTCCTCACATTTGGGTGGAATAGGGAACGGGGACATGATTATTTTTGATTGGAAGTGAAGAAAGGGGCTTGACATCTATATATGCGCGCTCTGCTGCTTCTTCCTCCACCCGCATAAATCTCATTAAGAATCAAAAACATCGCTTCACTTAACGCACTTGACGTATGGAATAACGGTCCAGCACATTCAGCCGTTGTACACTTTTGCAGATTTGCATCTAGAGCAGAGGGGGCCAAATGGAGAAGCCAGAAAAGTGAGCTGGAGTTGATGAACAAGAGAGCTCTCTCCAGACTAGAGACGTTTCACTTGTTCACCGATTCACACAACCATAAGTTCGGCTCGCGTTTGCTTAAAAAACACGACTGACTTCGGCTTGTGTGAGCTATGAATGGCCGCCTCTGATCTAGAGGGCTACTTATGCTTGGTTGAGCTGACAAGAGAGAGATTGCACATCTCTCTGTTTTTTTTTTGTTTAAAGCAAATATTATCCGATTGAGAACAACGTTACTCCTTCCAGGAACATTTGAAACATTGGTTCTCAAGAACTTTGAGACCATCTTGTTCTTATTATAAGTTGAAGGCAGCTTTTTTCTGAACAGGTTTTTTCTTTCTGGGTATATACTCCTATTGTGAGTAATTGCGTTGATCACGATATCGATAGCAAACTCAGTGTAGTGTAAGCCACGGAACTCGAAATAATAGCAAAATTTGAAAGCGTTATACTGGAATTAGTCCATTTATCTATCTAGCTCTACTGACAAACCAAAATAGGCATAAATGACATTCGCATTTCTAATGTGATCAATTAATGACACTTTAGGCCCGGTCAAAAAATGGAACCTCCATAAATAAAACACACCTTAAAACAATACATTTGTTGATAAAAATTTAGATATGGGCATTTCCATTCTGTCGAACCGTGACCGTCGTACAAATTGAAAATGAAAAAAAATTCATATTAAATCGAATTTTTAATTCGTTTTTTACTGTATAATATAGCTCTTAGCAAGCACTTTAATTAGTGTTAAAGTGTATATCAAGTGAAATTCGGTTTCCAAAATAATGACAAAATTGCAAGCTATTCGAACGTGACAAAAACAGAAGTGGTTTTCGCGAGCTGTTATATAAATACAATATTTAGCGAAACCTAACACAATAATTAAGCCCAAATAATCTTAATATCTTGTGAATGAATAGTTCTTTGAAATGTATATTATTTGATTTTAAAATCTTGAGTACATTTTTTTGTAAAAAAATTTGTATCTCTGTCGACACGTGACATGTCGAACGTGACATTTTTTCCATTATTATATTTATGTGGTTTCTGCTATTATGCAAAGCAAAAACTTACAGTTAATTGCATTGACATAGTTTCTTATGGTTTCTTAATCATTCTAGTATAGCTCTTTGTACCATCAGAAAGATTTTAGATAGCGAAAGTACATGTAATTTATAGTCACTTTTTTGCAAAAAATTAAGCAAATTTAATGTCAAAATGAGATAAATTGCGCTAGCACGGCCGTGAAACCGAATATATACAATTGGGTTATTAGTAAACGTAAGATTAGCTTACATTAGTTTAATTGCATTGTTTCCCATAAAAATTCTATCAAATATAGTGTTTTTAACCACATTAATTTTTTGGGCCTGGTGAACCTTTTTTTGGAAATGCCCATAAGTTTTATTGTAATGAATTTCCTAAATTTTATGATTAAAATGAAAATTTCATTTTCAAATTGATGCAACTAATGCAGCTAACCAATCCTAAGGAACATGCTTACGGTCGTTGGCCACATGAGTCTCTATCACAGCAATGTGTTGCTTATGGTTTCAGCTACATTTCTCCTGAGAAGCGACAGCAACATTCACCGCAGCAATATGTTGCTTACAATTTCAGCTACATTTCCCCTGAGAAGCATCAGCAACATTCACCGCAGCAATATGTTGCTTATTATCTCAGCAGCATTTCCCCAACAAAAGGCAGCAACATTTACCACTCCGCTTGAGCCTGCTCGAACCAACCTCAAACTTGAATGTCAAACATTACTAAACTTTCACTCAAACCTCAACGAACAAGTACGTTAAATTCAAAATATGAGTGAGTTCGATGTGCTTGTGCAACATGCAACATGGCTGAGCTGGTTTGAGGTTCAAAGTGGGGAAATGCGGCCGGCGAATGCGAATGAGTTTCAGCGCCGTCTGTTTTCAAATGTGGCCGAACAGTTTTCAAGTGATTTTCTGTGCGTACGGTTTGTGCTAACGGTAAAAGAAACACAACTTAAAAGCCATATAAGCCTGTGTGTGAGTTAGATGCGTGGTGTGTGTGTGTGTGTGACAGACGCAATGCAAACAAAATGCAACCAAAATAAATATTTAAACAGAAATTAAAAAAAAAAATTATAATAATTTTTGTATAAAAGAAATAAAACAGAAAAAATTTTATGGAAATTATAAATCACAAAAAAACAGACAAATAAAATTAGAAAAAAAAAAATAAATATAAAATAACTACAAAAATTTTGTTTTTTTGTTTTATTAGAAAAAATATCATCGAAATGATCATAATAATTATTCAACTTAAATTAGAAGATAATAATCAATCATTTAGCATTTTGTTTAAAAGGAATTTCTGGTTTCAATTCCACTTTCACAAAAATTTTGCGGAAACTACAGAAACTTTTGAAAAAGGCTGAACATTGTTTTGGATTTCTGTGTTTAATGTTTCCTAATTTATTTTTTATTAAACAAAAAAACAGTAAAAATATTTAAATTTCGCTTAAAGAAAAGAAATGCTCGTTCCGAATAATATAATTTGGTTCCGAATCCGCTGTTCGCAACATCCGAGTTATCAAAAAATTCATACTGAATAATTACTTTGTATATTTCAACGCCAGTAATAAGCTAAGACAGGTTAGGGTGGAAATATTAAGGATAGGTTTATGTATGCAAATTATTTTCAAATCTGACCACCAAATTCTCATTTTAAGATTGCTAAGAATTAACAGATCTCTTAAACCATTTGAATAGTTATTTATTTTAACTTTTATGCTTGTAAAGGATGGAATTGCGAGTTATTTAGTCCTAGTTCCGTCGGCAAATTTACAATTTTATGCCATTCGGAACTTTCTAGAACATTAAATAAGCTCCCAATTTTAGAAAAAAATTAATTATCCATTAAAACTAAGCGAAAAGGGCCACAGCGATTGGCTAGTTCCCTTAAGCCCAAGGCGAGTTCATTTCGTTAATACATTGTTAAGAACTAGTTCTCTTTCAACAATTAGCAGGAAAATATCTGAGCTACTCTAGCTGATAGCCTAAACACCCACCCTTTAGCTTAGACTCGAACCAACCGAATCTGGCTTACAATTTTCAAGCAAAACTCTAAAAATTAGCTTCATAATTTAAAATCCTTTTCTTTTTGTTTTTAAAATCTTTTCTCATTTCTCTGCTCTGGTTTGCGTTTCTTTTGATCTGGCTAAAACAATACACCAAAAACCAAAAGTATACATATAACAAAATGATTTTAATAAATTCATCACAAAGAAAACAAAGATAATCCTTCATCCTTTTTTCTAACTTTGGTCGCGTTTCGCGTTTCTTATTAGAAAATCCTTTTTACGCGCTCAGCTTACCCCAACAAAAACCAAAAAAAAGGAAAAAAAAATCAGAGCAAGAAACAGAACGGGAAAAAATTGCACGTCTTCAAAGTTGTTGCTCTGCGTTTTTTGTTTTTTTTTGTTGCTCCTGTTGTTTCCCTGACGTTTTGTGTCCTGTGCGCCGGCAAACAAAGTAAAAGTTTACGGGCGAAAGTTGTTGTGCAACGTGTGGAAAGTGCGGCAAAAAAAAACTACAACAAGGGCACAGCGGCACAAGTTTAATTCGATTTTAGTGTGTAACAATCAGTGCGAAAAAAAACCAACAACAACAACAGCAACAACAACTGCAAGTGCAGCAAAAGCGCAGCAGCAGCAGCAGCAGCGGCTTACACCTGTGCGTGGCCGTGTGTGTGTGTAAGTGTGTCTCTCTGCGAGCGAGCGTACCGTTAAAAAGTGGATTAGCAGCGCCAGCAGCAAAAGCAGCAGCTCTCTTTTTTGGGATTTTAATGCCGAGCGCTTAACGTGTTAAGTCTCTTAACTTCTGACTGTTGGTAAGTTGGTTCCCGGCAGAGCAACTATTTTGGCTTATTTAAGTGTTGTTATTTTTAAGTAAAGAGCCCAAGCGCCTTAAGAATCCACAAAATTTGGATACATTTTTATCTAGGATCGGCTTTGGTACTTGCTTCGAGACATCCCGAAATTTGCATTTTGTTTTTAAAAATAACAAAATTAGGTTAGATTGTGATGGGCAGAACGATCCAATAAATCGAGCCCTAATTGAGATATCGCATTCAAAATGGGCACGGATAATGCTTAGACTTAACTAAATTCGGAGAAATTTTATACCAATCGGACTAAGCCCATCCCTACTTCACATACTAGCCCATTTTTAGTACTTGTACTTTTCAAGCTAAAGCGCTCTAATATAGCGCACAACTATTATATAGCTTCAAATCTTACTATATTAGTAATATTATAAATGTGATAAATTGTATATTTGTGTGCTTGTCCCTTTTTTTTACTCAATAACACACAAATGGCTTAACGGATTCGGATGAATTTTGGATTATGATGATTTTGGAAATGATTACCTGCATTTGAACATGGGCTAAATAACTTTTATTTAAAACGGTTAAAAAACCCGCGAAATTTGCCAAATTATTATAAGCAGGGCTGAAACCCGGTCGGGTCTCCGTCATTTTTGGTAAGCCCGAACCGAACCTAAACCGGAGCAGAATAAATTTTTCTAGCCGAACCTGAACCCAAACCGGAGTAAAAAAAAGTCAAAAAGGGTTCGGTTCAAAAATATGTTTCTACTCAATTTGTTCTAGAATCTATAAATTTCCAATTCACGGAAATGAACTCATACAGGTTTTTCTAAGTTTTAATATTCGTACATATTTAGATAGTGCTGAGGAAAACTTTCTCTTATGTAAATTCAATACCAATATCTCCAACTGAATCTTGGGATTCAAGCTTACAAACGTGTTGTTGTTCAAAAGGAACAAACAAATAAAAGCATGAATGATTCTGCACCATACATTAGTGGGCATAAGTATTTTGACTAAAAAAGAACCTTAAATAAACCATTTATATCTTTTAAACAAAAATCCTAAAATTTTGAAATTTATATCGGATACTGGTATAAAAGTAAGCTTTCAATAACACATAAGTAGTACACAATCAGCTGCTTAGGTTAGAAAATATAAATCAAAATGTGCATATGGGGGTTGGCATAAGTATTTTGACAAGATTTCAAAATTAGTTTATTCTCAGCACAGAACCTTAAATGGTACAACAATGATTAATTCTGGACAAGTTTTTCACGAATGAATTAACTGTAAAATGGACATAAAATAGCCAAAAATTGCGATTTTTGCCCAATTCCCCTGAACCCTGTGTCCTTGAAACGTTCTATTATTAAAAAATTTGATTTGTGAAGTTATAGTACTGACTTTTATCTGTAAATTGTAGATCATACTTTCTTCATTTTATAAGATATAAGTTCGTTATCGATTTGCTAAGAATGGCCGATTTGCATGAAAATTTAAATTTTAGTACTGAGCTACTGATTTACAGCAAATTGGCCATACTTTGCAGATCGATAACGAACTTATATCCTATGAAAATGAAGAAATTATGAACTACAATTTTCAGATAAAACTAAGAACTATAACTTGACATTAACAAATTAAAACGAGAAAGGCAAAGCTAACTTCGTCTGTACCGAAGTTTTGATACACTTGAAATAGCTTGTCTCAACGGTTAGCGACTTTGACCAAACTTCGCAGATCAGCTTAAAAACATAACATATTACCCATGACCGTGTTTAAGAGCAGTAATATTGAGAACAAACCAGTTTTTCTTACTAAAATCCATTTTCCGAACGAACATTTGTATGGCAGCTACAAGAAGTAGTCATCCGATCCGGTCGGTTCCGACATATTAGCAGCGTGCAGTAAAAAGAAGACTCTGTGCAAAGTTTCAGCTCGATAGCTCCAAAACTGAGGGACTAGTTCGCGTAGAAACAGACAGACGGACAGACGGACGGACAAGCTTAATCGACTCAGCTCGTCATGCTGATCAAGAATATATATACTTTATGTGGTCGGAGATGATTCCTTCTATGCGTTGCACACTTCTGGGCAAAATTATAATACACTTTTCAAGTGTATAAAAAGACCGTTTCTAGGACATAGGGTCCTGGGAAAGTGGGCAAAAAGGGCTATTTTTGGCATTTTCATGTTCACTTTACAGTTAATCCATTAAAGATATGGAATTTCAAAAGCCAGATTCGGTTTCAGCGTGAAATACTTGTCTAGAACCAATCGTTGTTTTAGCATTTGAGGTCCTGTGCTGAGAATAAATCCATTTTGAAATCTTGTCAAAATACTTATGCCAACCCGCACTTTTTTTTTACCTAAGCAGCCGATTGTGTACTATGTACTTATGTGTTATTGAAAGCTTACTTTTATACCAGTATCCGATATAAATTTCAAAATTTAGGATTTTTTTGGTTAAAAGATTTAATGGTTTATTTAAGTTTTTTTGGTCAAAATACATATGCCCACTAGTGTTTTCATCTTCTGTTGAAATTGAATCTTTCTAAGTAGCAAGAAAATAATGAAAAAGTGACAAATATCAAATCGGTAAACGACTTCATTGGGAATTTAAAGATTGCTAAAAAAATTCGAATGTATTAAAGTTTGAAAAAACTATAATTGTGCTTACAACTGGTTTTTAAAAGATTTTAAAATATAGCTAGCATGATCAGAGCGGTGTAATACGTCAAGATCAGCCTTAAGTTCTGCCGTCAGTTTTTCATTCAGTCACATCATTCAGTAATTTCCAATTTAATGTTGTCTGAACTAGCGGTAAAACAAAATTGTTCCTGAACCACGGTTCGAACCTAAACCTTGGTTTAGCGACCTTCTGAGCCCGCTCCGTGAACCCGAACCCCAAATGTATCGCGGTTTCCACTCTTTCACATGGCTGAAAGGATTCGGATAAAACTTGGCAAACAAATTTTTGATGTTCTTACCTTGAACAAAGGCTTTTGACGGATAAATACCAGATGTAGATAAAACCGTTAGAAGAATCGCAAAATTTACAAATTTTGCTACGACCAAAGATTATTATGAAAAGTTTATGGACGGGTAAGTATTGAAAGTGTATAAATATAGACCAAACAGTCCAACCAAAATTTCCAACAATGTCATTTGAGCTTAGATTTGCCCAGTTTAAAGAGTTTTGGGAATCTTCAAAGTTTGTTAATGATTAGATCAAACGGTAAAAAAAAACGCATAATTTTCAAAATTTTTGTATGAGTTGGTATATAAAGTAAACGGGTAAGTTGACTTCCAAAAATCCGAAAATACGCAACATTTTATGATTAGTTCAGATTATAATGAAGATTTAATAGTTGGCAATTAAAGACGGGTAAATAGGAGGTGTCGGGAAATCGGATTATGGAAATTTTAACATTTCCAATATTCTTTTATAAAGATTGACATGTAAATAGAAGGTATAGATCAAACCGACCAAAAAATCGCGAAGAAATTCGAAATCTGAAACAGTTTCAATGAGTTTAGATTATTATAAAGATTGAATTGATGCCAATTGCCTAGTAGGCTTCACTTTTTCGTTTTGAGTTTAAAATTCTGAACATCGCGTAGCAAACACACGTCGGGTACCTGCTAATAGTATATATTTCGATTTCAAAAGATTATTAACAACATATTTATAATGTGTCACAGAAATCTCTTCCAACCAAATTAAAACCCAAAACCAATTCTCGGTGTCACAGAAATCTCTTTTGATTGATCTCAAATCTCTCGTGTTTTGTTGGAAAATTTACCAAAAATCACCACCCAAACAATTAAGCTAAGCAAAATTAGTCTTGGAAATTTGAACAACATTATTTATCTGCATAGGTTTCATCAAATGAATAAAATATTTTAATTGTTTTACAACAATTAAAACCTCCTACCCTAAAGCGCCCTCTACTTATGGAGTCGCCATCTGTGTACCAACATGGGTACCAACAAGAGCTAGGAGTTGCCAAGTTATATTTTATGATTGGCGCAAAAATATTTTTAAATTTTGCATTTTATTTTGGAAATTGAACCATTAGCATGGACACAAACCTTCCAACTAGTTTTTTTAAATAAGAAAATGAAATCTCTTCAAGTTCTGTGACACCGACGGGGTTTTTCGAGCGTTTTTCAAACCAACCGAGGACAAAAACTCTATAAATTTCTGTGACACCCCCCGAATATGGCTTTTTGAAAAAAGGGGTCTTTTATATAAAGTTCTTCTATTACTTAGTAGAACACAGAAGATATTATATCCTAAATTTAAACAAAAAACTGGGTTTTATTGTCCTTATTTAACTAAAAAACAAAAAACAATCAAAATGTTCCCCATGAAAATTTATGCACTTTTACATCCGCTCAAACCAATTTGCAATCACATTTTGCACTTCTATTGAGGCACCTGCAAAACATGGATTTTAAACGCACCAGCAGCTTGGAAATAAATACAAATCATATGGGCTGTAAGGCGAATGACCCATCAACTCGACGTTTTGGCCGGGCAAGTAAGGTAAGGTGATGTCTAAGAGCTCTTGTCATGATGGAAAATTATATATTGTGGGAATTTCTCAGAAGACTTCCACCAAATAAATGGTCCTATACCACTCAGAACTGCACGGAACATTCGGCCGAAGTAACAGGCGATTATTTGCTTCGCAGTGCTTTGTGCGCGAACAACTGTTGTGGTGTTCGTACACATATATATCCATGATTCACGATCTTATAAACGAATATGAAAGCACCGCGATAGAATTTTTTAAGTGATTGACAAGTTATGCGGAATCCAACGCAAAAAAAACCTTATTTACGGCAAGGTGTTCATGCAAAATCTTGAGGATGCCTCAATCTCACGGTATGTCACATGACGATCATTGGCATTATCAGTTCACGCACAGCATCGATGTTTTCTGCCACAACAAGCGGTTTTGGACGACCTTCAAAATAAAGTTTGTATTCATCGTGGGCGAACTACAACCAAGATTGAAGATTTACTATATCTGCGTCATTTGATGGTGATTTATCACACTCTGGTTGAGATAATCCACGTCAAAGATAGATTTTCTCTTCCTCTCTCCTTCGGTTTTGGCCAGAAGTCGTTGTGAGCGACGCCTAGGTGAAGAATTTTCCCTCAGCTACCAACAAAGGCTGGCCTTTAAAATTAAAATGCGTCCTCTACCTTTTAAGTACATCAATTCGAGGTTATAATAGCAATTTCCCCAACTTGACTTCTGCTTTATTTCCCCTTTCGAACTCGTTATATACCGACTTAAGATATCCGGGTCGAAGGACCCAAAAAGGCCTAGCGGAACGGGCTCAGGGACAGCTTGCAGCAAATGTGGTAATCAACTTTTAGTAAGATAATTAAGAAACACCGATGCAGTACCGTTAATGTCGTATTGTTAAAGTTCAGATCTTTTAGATTCAAAAAAATATTATTATCGGTTCCGATATTGGTATGTGATTTTGGCTAATGGTTCTAGTACCAAATGTCTTAACCATGACTATAGTTAACTTTATACCCTGAATCAACAATACAAGGAATATAATAAGTTTGTGGAAAAACCAAGAACATTGGTCTCAAAGGTCAATGTTGGATAGTCTTATCTTATTTGGAGTTGTGAATGCAAAAAGTAGTAAGAACCATAAAACATGCTTTTATCAAGAAGACAGACGGTCAATCGTGCAGGCAGACGGCAGACGGCAGAAGGACAAGACACTAAAAGACACCTACAAGATGTTCCGAAATCGGGGACCTAATATATCAAGCGCTCTGTGGTCTCAGCACTATCAAGAACACGACAAGCTTCGAGCGGGTTATAAGGTTTCTTTAAAGTGGGCTACATTTAAAACTAATTTGAAACCTCCAGCCGAATTCTGTAACATTTTTTTACACCATTATATTAAGTAATGACCACCAAATTCTACACTTTTCTTACTAAGCCAATGCCTTTAAGTGTCTCATTTTACACTTTCATTTTCCACAAATCAGTCATAAAAATTACCTCAAAATATGTCAGAAATTACACACCTAAGAAAAGAACTTAAAAGTATTTACGGTTTTTTTTTTTTCAAGCTCAACTCACATTCAAGAGTTGGGCAAACAAATTTCTATAGAAAGCAATCAGCTTGGCCCCAATAAAGTCGTCATAAATATGGCAGTTGCTTAAAGCCCAGTCCCCCTCTCCGACGAATCCAAATCGTCATAAAGTGCGAGTACGACAGTCTCGCACGCACACGTAGACAACTTCATAAACGCAGCTAATCTGTAAGGCACACACACACATATTCTTAGAACGGGCATACCGAGAGTTCAGATCTTTTGTAAGCTGACTAAAAATGCCTAAAAATGTTCCAGCACACAATGGGCATTATGGTGGACTCAGACGAGGGAGACGACTTACTTTTTAAGTAAATTATAAAGCATTGAAATTTTTGGAAAAAAAAATGAAATAAAATAAAAAGTATGCAAAAAGTCAACCAGACGACCAGGCGGCAGGAAGGGAGGTGGACTGGCTGCCCAGAAAGTTGAAGCAAATGCAGACAAAGTGCGGAATCTAGGGAATGGGAATTGTCGCCTGCGCCACTGTTCATAAGCGTGTGTGTGTTGTTGGAGGTTCCTTGAAGTTTTTTGCCGGTTTAGAAAAGGCATTGTTCCATCTCTTCCTCAATTTGATGTCTTTCTGCGTTATGTTAAGTAACATTTGCATTGCTAAAAGTTTTACACATTTTTAGTTCCGGAAAAAAGAACAGATGCTCCCTGACTCCAGAAGGGATTTCCGGAAAGGAGCTTATTAAAATTAAATAATTAAATAAAATGGGAAAATTTTTGTTATTTAAGGTTAGCTAACAATGAAGACTGATTAGGTTTACTTCAAATTAAACATTAACACAGAATAGTTTGTGATTTTTTTTATAGTAATCATGCTAAGAACATTTAATCATAAAAACGCTCATATAAACGCTACTTCTGTTCTTTAAGAACTCTAAGACCCGATTTCTCTTCTTTTACGTAGCTGCTATGTGTCAGATAAGCTCACAATTTGCTCTGCATTTTGTAAGTTTGCGTGACATACAGCTCTATGAAGGAGATTAGAAATCGTCCCTTAAAAATAGTCTCAGCCGTAACAAAACGGCCAAACACAAGACCAAATTGGCACACTTCCTTCGTGACTGAACCGGATTAAGAATTGAACCTAATATATTAGTCACTCTCGTGTGAACTCGTTGTGAACTCTCCCACTTTGGGAATGAGGTTTGGAACTACTATAACCTTTATAAACATACTGCTTAAGAGAAAAAACCAAACTGATCGTGCTTGATACAAGCATTTTTGATGTCAAAAGTACGCTAAGACGGACTATTCTTGGATCCAATTTTCAGATTAAAATTCTTGGTTTTAAATTAAGTCGTCTTCATATCAAACACAAATCTTCTTAGTTGTAAGCATAAGCATATAAATTTCAAACGTAGATCTTGAATCTAAGGGTAGATCCTCCATGTCGAGACTGTATTTGAACCTTTTTAAAAAAATCTTTTTTGAAAACGCAGATATTTTGCAATTCTGTTTTAATTTTATTGTATTACAAACAGATTAAAGTGAACAAAAAATTTCACTGCTTTGATATGAGGGCTGTTCAAAAGGTTCTCGTCCGTAAAAGAGGGGGGTCCAAAAAAAAGGTATAGTGCTGGCGGCCACGATTTCTCGTCACCAGGTTGTCTGAAAAGAAAACTAAAAACGGGGTTATAATAAGTATAAATATCCTTCTGGTCTGACAAAATGGCGGCTCTTGAAAATTGAAATATCGATCGAGTTTAGTGTAAAAAAATATAAAAAAAAGGTGTGAGTGTCGTTAACACTCACGAGGCTTTGATGTGAAACATGATGCTTAGTTTAAGAGCTTTTGTTCTAAATGAGAAACTCTCTCAATGGTATATAAATCAGCAAAGACACTCTTTCGAAAGAACAGGGAGTAGAAATACCAGTCACAAGATCGCTTGCTGTAGTGTTCTTTCATTTTTTCAGGAAGTCTTGCCTATTCTGCTGATCCTTAGATAAATATTGATGTTTCACCCACCCAGATACCACCAAGGTGAGATTCCAGAGCACACCAAGATCACACCCAGATCCTTCAAAGATTCCACCCAGATCCCTCCTAGATACTACCCAGATACCACACAGATCCCACCCAGATTAAACCCAGACTCCACCCAGATTCAACCTAGCTAGATCCTACTTAGATCCCACTCAGATCCTACCCAGATCCCATCCAAATCCCACCCACATCCCAACCAGAGCCCACCCAGGTCCCACAAAGATCCCATCTAGATTCTACGCTGATTCCATCCAGATCCCCCACAGTTCCCACTTAGATCCCAACCAAGATCACATCCAGATCCCGCCCAGATCCCACCCAAATCCCACACAGATCCCGTTCAGATCCTACCTAGATTCTAGCCTGATCCCATCCAGTTCCCACTTAAATCCCACCCAGATCCTACACAGATCCCACTTATATCTGGCCCAGATACTACCCAGATCCCGCCCAGATTCCACCCAGATTCTACCCAGATCCAACCTAGCTATTTTTCCGCTTAGATCCCAACTAGACGCGACTAAGATCTCCCAGACTACAGAACCCACCCAGTGCCCCCCCAGCATCTTTCCCCCTCTTCACCTCCCCCCCTCTGCCCTCCTCTTTGTGTGTGTTTGCCGGAAACTCCAAAAACACACAAAAAAATGAATGACGTCATCGTCACGTGACGCTGAAATCAAATTTTACTCCTACTAAAATCGTCCGTTCCGAAATTAAAGATGTTTCACATCAAAAATTTGTAAAATTATGGTTGAGGTTTAGACTAAAATTGTGTCAATTCTGCGTCTATTTGACTTTGATTCATCAAAATCGGTTCTGTTAACTGGTGTAACTGGATATCAAGGCAGCCAGTTCAAAAAACGAGGTTTCGAGATTAATGAGTTTAAAGTTTGAAGTAATTTGAAAATTGCTTGTTTTCGCGAAGACATTGTTGGACAAAAAAAGGCTATATCATCTAAAGTATTCGGATTTAAAATAAATTATTTTGGGAGGAAAAAGAAAAAGATTCCGTCAAAAAAGTTGCTTAAAGCATTTTCTAACGCGTTTCATGGAAAAGTCACACAGAAAATGTCGAATGAGGCATTTACCGAATATAGGAGGTTACTGCGATACTGATAAGAACAAATAATGTGTTATTTATTTCATTTAATAATAATAATTTTTTAACATAGCCCACAAAATATGTTGTATGCAATGTTGTTGTTTGTAAGTTCGCGGGCTCATTCAAGAGTGCAAAAATAAACACCAGGTTTCTTTGAAAAGTTTATCGTTAGAAAAAAATGGTGTTATCGTGTTAAAAGCAGCAGACTCTGTTAAGAATCTGCGGGAGATCAACTTTTCACGAGAAATTTTTCGCTACCCGTGGAAACTGCCCTTTAAGTAGAAAATCCTGAATATAGAAGAGGATTGAGAGAGAGAGGAGACACCACCAACCAACACAACACTTCTATTACCACCTATTTTTTTCTAAGCTGTAATTAATTTTAAGATACCATAAAAACTTTTTTTACTTTCTTTACTGGGACTTGAACTCGGGATTCCACCGTCGCCTTAGCCCATTTTACAATTAGGCATAAAATCATACTTACGAATGTAAGCTGTTTGTCGAGTGGACATGACATTCGCTTAGAAAACGTCGAGGTCGTGGGATCATGTAATTTTTTTTTTTAATTGAAGAGTTTTTAACATTGTCTATATTTTATACAGTATATACAGAGTATAAAAATGTTATACATTCAATATCCATCATATCTGAAAATCACTCAAAATAGCGTACAAAACGAACTAAGACTTTATATGATTATTATTATTAAGCAATCAAATCGAACCTTCAGCTCTTTTTTAGATCCTGAGGGCACTGCAGCCTTGAAAAATTTTGAACAATCAAGCGGTCTTGCCTTGATAAGGTGTGTAATTCCAATCGCTAGGAAACTAAAATCATCCTTCTTTTCCATTCCCATGCAAATGACGTAAGGTACACATCCATTCTTCACAGCAATAAAATTTTCACACAGCTCATACACAAAAAAATGCGGTTAATCAATTTCTTAACCCATTCAGGCGACAACCGATCTACTTACCACACACGATACTCGTTTTTACATCAAACGATTTTCGATTGATGACGCCAAAAAAATGTATGCGCCAGCCAAGTCGGCTCATTAAACGACCATCAGCGCTTATTAATTTTGACATTTCAATAGCCATATATCATTATCAGTCAACAGGCCATCAACAACTCGTCAACTCATCAGTCAAGTTTCAGTTTCAGCATCCCATTCCTCAACCTAGACAGACAATCAGGCAGACAGGCCAAAAAAATGAAAAACAAAAATTGCGCAGTTAACACGCTAATCAGCTCGTTACCAAGTTGGTTCAGAAACTTGGTACAGCAACTGTTACGAGGTTTGGTTAAAGAGTTTTCAGTTAAATGAATAAAATGATATTATTTTTTTTTCACAGTACCACAAAAAACAACACTTTTTTTAAGTTTTAGGTTTACAAATTAAGTAATTAATTTCTAGCATAACTTTACGTGCTTTATATCTTAAGATTTTTTAAGTGCTGGAAAGCTTAAGAGGACTATTTATTTGTTAAAGTCTGGTAGATAGTTCGAAGTTCCACTTCTTACTCGGACTATCAAGAGAATTTGAGAGGTTGGGGGAAAACTAATTAAGGATACTTATATTTTATACATAGATGAACACTCAGAAAATTATTTTTCTATATTTAAGAAAAAGAAAAAATACAATTTATAAATAATTTCCATATTTAAAACACTATTTTTGAATTTTAGTAAAGTTTACAGAAAAGAAATTTTTAGAAAAAATTGTCTTAAATATAGACTGAATTTTCTTAAATTTAGAAAAATAATTTTCTGAGTGTATGTAATAGATTTAGTACATATATTATTATAGTATTATAATCAAAGTTGTTTTCTCACCTTAGTATCAAATTAAGTTTATTTATATGTATTTTAGCTACCACAGTTTGATTTTAGTCAAAGTTAGTTTTTGGCTGGCTCGAGGTCAATACGTTTAATTAAAATTCAATATAATGAACACAAATCAAAAGAGATGAAATACAACATTTTGGAATAGCAATGATATGTCCGTACAGCGGCAGTTTCGTGAATCACCACAATTCTCTCATCAGCAGACTTGTTGCTTTAAACACTTCAACAATTTGCCAATTTCGCTTATTCTCAAATGTTTTTGCCGAATAAACACTTGAGGATTCCAATGCTTGGGGTTTTTTCCAATTTTTGTAATTAAATCTCGATGTTCCATTGGCTGCTACTATAGCCTGAACAATCGTTCCAGCGATCAGTTAGCAAGGCCAAAAGTTCTTGTTCGTTCACAAACAGGTTATGCAGCCTTTTTTGTGATTACACAAGGCATTTTGTGCTTGCTTTATAGGGAAACCGTTTAGTTTTTTTTATTACAAATATACTAATTAACAGTAATTAATCTCAGTTGATTTCTGTTATTGAATTATTACCATGTTAACCACGTTGACTTCGAGTAACACAAAAACCAACTTTTAAGTTTAATTATATGGTTAAAGACAAATTTATTTATAGGATATAAGGTCTCCCATACCGAAATCTTTGATTTTTGAGAATATTAAATTTTGAAGCTTTTTTAGCTATATTACAAGTATTGAGCAAGTTATTTCGCTAGCTTTTTCAATGCTTCAAAGTTCAAAGAGACAATACAGCACAAACAAAGCAAATTTACAAAAAAAAAATCTTCGTATGCCTTTAAACTTCTGCAACACCCTTCTCTCCCAGAGTACCCGTTCACATTTGTCTGCTTATTATCATAGCCACACTTTCATCAGTTTGGCCCTTGTTATTATTGGGCAATCACAAAAGGCGTGTCAATTGTGTTTGCCTATCATTAGTAACGGCTCAGAGAAGCAGAAGGTGCAGTGGAAATGCAACGCTTTAGGTAGCCATAGCCGTAACCCCCCTCCCTCCAGGCAAAAAAAAGGGTATACCAAATGATACCAACCGAAAAACTTGTTGACTTCTGGCATAACACATCTTGCATCAGCCAACAAATCATATTTTGCTGTCATCTAAATAGAAAAATGCCAGAAATTTTTGTACCTCATATCCCCTGCCCGTGGTTTCACCTTCTTGACGATGTGGCGCGTTGACAGGCGAGCGAGCAATAAGTTTCAAATAGTGCCGACACTGCCGTCGAAGTCGTAGTCGTTGCTCATGTCAAACGGAATGAATTAAGGGGAAAGGAAAGGGCAGTGGAAGGGAACACACAAGCGAAGCAAAGTCGTTGCACAGTGGTTGGAACATCAAAAAAATGATGGTTAAAATATAAAGCCGTTCTGGAAAAAATTTAAAGACATAACCAATGAATCAAAAATGTGTTTAAATGAGTCGACCGAAGTCGAGGAAAAGTACAAGCATACAACAAGAACGAGTAAAAATTTTGAAGTCACTACTCTACAAAATTCCCCTCATTCTAGGTACCTGTTTTTCGGAGAAAAAACGACTAACGGAGATCTAGTTCGATCAGAATATATATTATACCACTTTGTATTGTTGGATGTTCTTAACACATTAAGAGCCAAGACTATTTAAAATCAAAATTTTGTGGGCTTAAGCCGAGAACACATTGTGCATATTTAATGTATTTTTATTTGGTTTGAAAAATGTATTGCGGCTGACTTTAGAGCTTTTAGACTTTAACGAAAAATATGTTGTGCTTGTTTTAAACCCGGCTAATATCGACTTAAGACAGTTTTTGGTCTTAATTTAATGTATTTTTAGTTCATATATCCCGATGTAATCCTAAAGTAATTAATTTAATTTGTTTGGTTACCACAAATGCCACAAGAGAAAATTATTGGTCCACAAATTCCACGACTGATATTAAAAAAGTAAGTCAAACCAAGTCTCGGGAAATGTCGGAAAAACTGAAAAAGCCACACTTCAAGGATAATGATGGAGTCAATCGTAGCAACAAATATTCAAAGCTCTTTGAAAAAATAAACAACAAATTAATGCTATTTGGAATTTTCGATGTATATGTCTTGTGATGAGCAATAATATGCCATAAATTTGTCGTCGGATCTGCTAAATGTACATGAACAACAATCCGATTTAGTTTGCATATAGGTGCTGGTGCTTGGCGGCTTCCACCGGATTCGTCTTTTGTATGATATCCAATGATCGTTCTGCCGATACCTTCGATAAAAATATTGGTTTTTGAGCCTCTATCCATTACATAGCAAGCCATTTAGAGTTACCAGGCCTGCATCAACTATATTTTGATCATTTTTTCACATCGTACTACTTGATGTTGAAAAGATGAGAGAAGCTTGGCTTGGCCCTTTTGGGGTTGTTTAGCCAATTTTACATTACTAGATGTGTTAATTGGCTGAAAGGAGTAAATTCGCCTCTGGAACTGTGCTCACCAATTGGGTTGGCACACCTGCTTCAAAGTTAAGGACTGGAAGAGAATTGCCCTAAGGTAACAAAATTTGCCGTTCATATTGCAATAGTGTAGAAGAAGAGGTGGTGGCCTCTTTAATTAGCTGTCCTAGAATCTTCAAAAGTGAATACGTGGAAACTGAATAGCCTTATAAATAAGACCATAAATCGGCCTAAACTTACACAGCTAAGATTTCGAGTGGAGTTGGCCAAAAATTTATTGTTGACCCTGGATGACAAGGAAAACTTGGCATATAAAGAAACCGAACCAAGCAATACTTTCACCCACTTCCTCGTGTTTTTGGCCAACACAAAATTGTCAATCAGCCCGAGAGTAAGGCCAGGCAATGTAAGACCTGCCATAAGCCTACACAACGGATGTGTAAAAATGGCAGGTGCTCTTGAACCTGGATACCTGCTTCTACGCCTTCCATAAGTGGGAATCAAGTATTTATATAATAATATAATAATAATAAATAATTTAATAGTATTCTATAGAAAAGAGAATTTAAATAAAAACTTGCATCTTTAAGCCACATATGAGTACATTTGGTGAATGGGAAATGAATTTATACATTTTATGTAAATCGTGCTCTACCGCCCTTGTTCGACTTTTTAGTCGAATAGTCTCACCTGCGAAACTACATAGGTAGAATTTTTTCGACTTCAGATTTATGTTAACTGAGTCCTAATTACTCAAGAAAATGTTTTTTTTCACCTCTAAGTAAAATATTTGTTTGTAAAAACACCTCGATGCCTAGATGAGCTACAGCAAGCATTTTAAATGTACATTACTATTTCTCAGTGGTCACGTTATTTGCTTCAGGATCCGCTGGTTTTTAAGGTTGAGACTCCAAATCTGCGATGTTGGTTTGCTCAAGTATAAATTAACTGAATTGTGTTGCTCTCTTCTTAATGATTTTGTTGAGATGATATACTCAGCTACAGTTCCAATAGGCTGAGGTAACAGAGTGGCACTTACCACTATGTTTTTCGCAATAGAAAAGAAGTCTCAGAATAACTTGTTTTTTCTGTATAGAAATAGTGTATCGAGTACGAGTTATGTGCAACTGTTTTTTTTGTAAAGTAAATGTTGGTTGAATATGGACTATAATTTCACCTCAGATTATAAACTATTTCCTTAGTCTAAGCTTTTAGCAGAAGTTTTCGAAGAAAAATTTGCAGTGTGTATAAATGAATTATAAATGCCTTCACTGTATAAATTCATTCCCATTCCGCAAATGAAAGCTAATTAATAACATATTCACTGAGACACAATATGTCAATATGTGGGGAGAAATTTGCAGCTTGACTTTTTAGCTACAAAAACGAGTGCACATAACTGTTGTCTATTGAGTATACAAATTGAGAATATTTATTTCTCCAGTTTCTCTTACATTCCGACCACTGTGCGCTGTCAGTATTGATGTTGAGTTTCGATTTCAATGAATTTCATTCAAGTATTTTTGGCATGCACTAATCAAAGATATTAAAGTGGAAGAGAGCACTAAAACTTGTTTTACAGAAAATGTAGTTAAGAACTCATTTTAAGCGAACTAATACGTTTGTTCAACTTGATTCGCGAAGGGGAATTTTGTCTTCTTTATATACTAATATCTCCAATTAAGGTCTAATCAAGAACTTCCGCCAGTTGTATGGCTTAAAGAGCTTAAAGCATAATGCGCTTATTTATATTTAAGCTAAAGTATTGTTTGGAGCGGGTAGAAGTCATAGGAGGACTTAGCGTGCACATCTAGAAAAGTCGCAGACATGGCTGTAAATTATGAAACTGCATAAAGTTCTCCTCACCGGCTGACTGTCAGTCTGTCTCGCTCTTCTCGCCAACAAGTTAAACACTTGAAATCTGCCAGGAAATCAAAGAGCAGAGTCTGAGGCAGAGGAGGGGGGACCGACCGCGCCAGACATGCGAAATTGTCGAGTGGCCTCACCGCATGCAACGACAACGATGAAGTTTTTGCCCAAGTTGCTGGGCGGAGGTACCCGAGTTACCCCTTCCCTGACATATATTCATTGCGACATCTTACAAAATAAAAAACCGAGCGAAAATTAAAATAAAAAGTAGTAACATCATCGAAACTTTACCTTAACCACCTTCTTTTTTTACTCCTTTCATTTTATTTCTCTAGTTGTTGCCGGCTGTCAGCTGCTGCGGCTGCTGCTCTGACTTGACTCCTGCTCTCCTGTTCCTTCTCGGTTTGAAATAAATCTGGGAATGGCTTTAACATGTTTTCAAGTTTTTCCGTGCCACGTGATTTATACATGGTAAATAATTTATTGGTGGAAAATTCTTTTTCTCTTGGTTTCAAAATGGGTTTACTGTGTCTGCGACTAGACCGTTTTAAGTGGCAATAGATTTCACAATGGTTGCCGGAGTGATGTGTGTGGGAAATTAGGAGTGTGGATGAAATTCGGAGATTGAATTCTTGAATAGGGAAAAAGAAATGCTTAGCTTAAGATAAAAAAATGAATTAATCTACTTTATTGAATAAATTGAAGAGTTTTGCCAATTCTCGATCGATTTGCTAACCTTGTCATATTCTTTTGATTCTTTATTAAATTCTGAATTTTTACTTTTAAGCAAGGAATAAAACCGAATCGTAGTTTGGTTGGGTTTTCGTAGGTTAAGTTTTTGATTCATTATTTGAAATATTGAGTTTTCACTGTCAAGCGTGGAACAGTGTAAACTAAGCCATTTGCTTAGGAAAACTTTGATTAAATTAATAAACAGATAAAACAAAAAACTCTGAGCTAAAAGTGTACCCTGTGCAATGTTTCGGTTTTGTTTTTTTTTTGGTTTCAAATAAAGGTGCCAAGTACCGGTACTCAAATAATATCGGCTTTGCTTTCTGCCCAGCTCTGAGGTTTTATCGGGTTTTTTTTTGGAAATCGGTCATGACTCCGATTCCTGAAGAAAACTCAATTGATTCCAAAAAATACACTTTTTTGGGGAACCCTGGAAGATTCCCATTACAACTTCGTAAAAATTCTCTCTTCTCTTTCTCTCAGATGCCTCTGGCAAAATCGAACGCAACAACAAATATGTATGAGTGATCCTTAGCTTAGATTGTGATTGATATCGTGTGCATCAGACGTCCACGAACACACACACACATCATCAGCAGGCAATAATCGGGTTTATATTTCTTGTGGTTGTTCTTTCTTTCGATGTGGTAACAAATAACTTTCCAGAGTACTTTATTAAGAAATATTCGCCAACTTTAGTTTTGCTTATATCCGTTTTGGTTCAGAACTTAAAAAATTTCAGATTTTAAATGCTTATTTTTGACAACTACGATGCCTACAATGTGACGATGCAATTTGAGAGTTAGGTAATCGGATAATTTTTACTCATACTGTAATGTGTAGGAACCTTTTCTCGACACTTGTTGGCCAAACTTGTATTAATATTAACTGCATGTTAAAACGGTTTCGCTTAAATATCACTTGGCCATATGCATTTGGAATATCTTAATTCTGCGACCGATCACAGCACCGCTCACTGAATTAAATTGGCATAATTTTCACTGCTTAGCATTTAGCTGACAAATTGATCTTGATCGGAGTCTGCTTTGGGTCTAGTTTGTGATGTTAAAGGTGCTGACTGATCCGGGGGGCCTCTCTAGCACCTTAGCTGAGGCATGGCCAACACCTCCTTCTCGGATGTATCGCGTCAAAACCACGATTTAGACCAGGTTTTCAATCGTTGCAGAACCAGGTACCAGTTTGGACCCTTGGTCGAAGAAGGCGCGTGCACCGTATTGCGGCTTTCACGTGTACTATAAAATAATTAGGTTTTTGTTTTCTTTCATAAAATCCTTATGTACACATTTAAAATTGTATATACCTTAGGGGAAACGAATACCGGAAAATTTAGTAGTATTGGGGTTATATTTCACACGTTACGTCTCTTTCCACTTATCCACCGTGTCACGTGGTTCGGTTAAAAATGACTTTGACACAGATTTTGGGTTTCTTAGTCCGAGCGCTACCCTCAAGCAATGAACCCTTCATTGCTTGAGCATTGATGCGGGTTATATATAACCCACGATGGCCGACAGAGAAACAATGTTTCACCTTAGTGCGGTCTCTTTCTGCTTCGCAGCATAGACATAGACACCGTGTGAGAGGCGCCAGAACATAACTGGATAATCGTATGATCTTAGCCCACTGCCACGTTGCATTGAGTGAAAGCTCGTCCATAGAAAAACTTTCAACTAATCTTTACTTTAAGTTCTTTCTTTTGAATACCGTAGAGCGCTTTGGTTTCGAGAGCGATGCGTTTTACGATAAGGCTTCGGTCGTTAAATTTAAATTACTTATTTTGAAACTGGCTACTACGATACTCGGCGATGCCTAACATGTTACATCTTTATTTACTCGTGCAGGTCTCTAATATTTTGTCTATTTCTATTTCTTACTCTTTTTTTCTCTTTTCTTCTACTTCCCATCTGATTTCTTCTTCATATCTTTTAATTTAGCTATATTTTTTTGACTTTCTTTCTACCGCTCTTTCTTCTTGAGCCCAACACGCAGTTGTAAAGTAACGAGAAGTAAAGTAAAAATCTCTTGCAAAAACCAAGTACACACATACAAACCAAAATCGGGTTTCTCTTTCTTTTTGATGTGGTTGTTATTGCTTGAAACATATTTTGTGTATTCGTTGATATGGACCTATATTTTATATTTGGGACTTTTTAGCTGGCTCGAGGTCAAGATTTTGTATTGGTTTCACGCGGCGGTAAGCTCATTCTGGGTACCCCTTCCATAAAGTTTCTATATAGTCTTTTTCAGCATCCATGTCTGTCGACTCTTATTAGCAAACAGATCTCACACATGGTAAGAACTAGAGGTTCAGCATACATGGAGCAGCATAAAAGAAACTGAGATAATATTCTTAATATTGTTTATTATGTATACATACTACGATTTTTACCTTTTGTTTGTACTCTTTTCGTTCTCTTTTTCTGTAGTTCCACTTTTCTGTTTCGATAAAGCAAAATTTGTGGTTCAGAGACGCGTTAGGGACCTGAAAATTGAAGAACAGGACCTAACTATTGAGGACATTACATCCGCAATCAAAAAAGCAGCACGCTACAACACGAGCAACGCCTCAATGCATTTTATTAACAGATGGTTCAATTGGAAATGTTATAAGAAGAGACAGACTGTGTTTGCCGCGTTGGACAGCTTTAGAATATCAGGATTGGCAGAAGATAAGCAGGCTTATGTAACGGCTCAACAGGAGTACAAGGTTATGTGTGTTAAAAGCAAACTCGAATATGAACAGGGTCTTGAAGCACGAATAGCTCTGATAAAAGATAGCAAAGATTGGTGGAAGATAGCCAGAGAAATCAGAGGAATCGCCCCAAAAATAGGGACCGAAATTGCTGCAGCAGAATTTAAAAGTCATTTCGAAAACCTACTTAACCCTGATCAAAGCGCTACGAATATTTACTATGCACCGACCTATATTGAGGATCCAGACCTAGATACAACGATTACAATTGAGGAACTTAAAATAGCACTAGCCAAAGCCAAGCCAAACAAAGCACCAGGAGAGGACAGAGTCACCTATGAGTTTTTTAAAAATGCCCCCATAGAGATGCTTGATGAGTTGGTTATTATATACAACAGAGAACTTAATTGCAACTGCCTTGAAAAAAGTTTCATTAATAGTATAATCTTCCCAATTCATAAAAAGGGGGATTTAAATAATCCAGCGAACTACCGTGGCATCTCCTTTATGAATTGTGCAGCGAAGCTTCTAATGAGTATACTGACGACCAGGCTAACAATGTGGGTAGAGAAGCACAATAAACTAAACGAATTCCAAGCTGGCTTTCGACGCGGATACTCAACGGTTGACAACATTTTCAATTTGGCCTCCATTGTAAGAATCAAGTTTGAGGAGAAGAAAAAAGTCTATGCTTACTTTGTGGACTTCAAGGCTGCTTTTGACCAAGTACCTCGTCAACTTCTTATATACAAGCTACAACGACAAGGGGTGTCAACAAAGATGATACGTTTTCTAGAAAAAATATACTCGCAAACGAACTGTGCAGTTTGGACTGGAGAGGAACTCTCCGAACAGTTTCAAACATTGAACGGTGTGAAACAAGGGTGCCTTATGTCACCATTACTCTTTGCGTTGTACCTGGACGATCTTCACGAGCACATAGGAGGTGGCCTGTACATTGAGAACACCAACATAAGGCTGTTACTATATGCAGATGATATTGTAATCGTAGCGGATAATCCCTCAACACTACAACTAATGATTGGAAAACTGGAGCTATACTGCACACTGTGGGGCATGGAAGTTAATAAAACGAAGTCCGAGATCATGGTGTTCCGAAAAGGAGGCAGGCTGTCAGCATTGGAAAATTGGACATTTCAGACAGCGCCGGTGAAGGTAGTACAGGAGTACAAATACCTTGGAGTTGTTTTGACGCCAACAATGAGTTTCAAAAAACATGTGGCAGCAAGAACGAGAGAAGCAAAAGCGAGCATAAACTCAGTGTGGGCAAATTTCCTAAACAAGGGAACCCTAAACCTAGCAGCAAAATGGAAAATTTTCAACGCTATCAGCAGAACGGTGCAGTGCTATGGAGCTCAAATATGGGGAGGAGAAATAAGCGACGAGGCAGATCAATTGCAACGTTATTTTATTAAGAGGATACTTAAGCTGCCAGACTGTACGCCGAATTATATTTTGGCAATAGAAGCAGGACTTGAAGATGGGCACATTTACAGCTTAACTCTTCATCTTAAGTACTTGGCACGCGCACTTTTTGAGTATGAAGCAGCTCGACTTCCGCATATCCTGGCTAAGAAAATGATGCGCAATAATTTGGGATGGTTTTCAAAGCTTCAAGACATGTGTGAGCGAAATGGGGTAACTCTGGAGAGCAACACATCGCACGCTGAGTGGATTGAAGGCAATATACAGCTTCTCACTGCACTTAAAGAAGGGAGCCGAAGCCAACATTTACTCAAGGCCACAGGAAGCGCCGTGAGGATATATAAAGATTTAAGCCATGAGGTAGGACCTTCATACTGCAACGAGCTGTTCCGACAAACGGACATTACCTGGATAATGAAGGCGAGAGGGGATCTGCTATGGTTGAACGGCTGCCCAAGAAGGACTGTTAACAGTGGCATATGCTCACTATGTAACAGCAAGGAGTTGGAAGACATGCAGCATTTTGTGGGGCGATGTCCGGTTCTAAGAGAATTCCGTCTGCGTTGGTTTGAGAAAGTCACACTTACAACAGAAGAGGTAGTCATGGCGTTAAATGGAGAAATGGGATGGAAGAATCTGGCTAGATTTACTGAGGGGGCTACAATATATAGGAAAAATATTATTAATGAAGATTTTTAATACAAATGAAACAATTAAAATAGACAAATTATAATACTTGTAAACGTTGTTAAAACAACAGAAGAAAAGCTGACGGTTATAAACCAAGCTTTAAAATGTTTATTTTTGGAATTAGTAAATAATCTGCAGCTACAAACTATGTATATGTATATGGAAAAAATAAACATCTATCTATCTATCTATAAACGATTTGAAAATTTACATATTTAAAAATTTTATTATTTTCAATTTTGTCTGCTCAAAGCCATTGGTGATAAAAATATTTTAAAAATCTGTAAATTGAGATCTCAACCCATACTTTCAAATTATTTACACTTAAAAATTTTAACAATTATTTTTTGGTTTCCAAATCGATAAAATAAGTAAACAAAAATTAATTGCCGCGAAAGGGACGTTTTTTATACCCGTTACTCGTAGAGTAAAAAGGGTATACTAAAGTCGTGCAAATGTATGTAACAGGCAGAAGGAATCATTTCCGACCATATAAAGTATATATATTCTTGATCAGCATCAACAGCCGAGACGATATAGACTTGTCCGTCTGTCCGTCCGTCCGTCTGTCCGTCTGTCTGTATGAACACCTAGATCTCAGAGATGGTAAAAGATAGAGGTTTGACATGTATGGGACAAATGCTTCTTTTATCTGCACGCAGATCAAGTTTGTTTCAAATTTTGGCCACGCCCCCTCCCGCCCCCGCAATTTGGAAAAAACGTTATATCTCCTACAGTTTTAAAGATAGAGGATTCGTACCTTCTAGAGATAGTTAGTAATTAGCAAAATGAATCGAATTGCCGGAAATAATAAAGATCGGATGAACGGTTCTCAAGTTATGAGCAAAAAAGTGAACCAAGCCCCCCCCGCTACCACCCCTCCCACCCTAAAAAAATGTTGCATACTTTTCGGATGGTCACACTAAGGAACGCAGGAACACTGTTAAACATGTTTTTTCTTGAGTAACGGGTATATCGAAGTCGGTTAGAGCCGACTTTAACTTACGCTCTCGTTTTTTTTTGGCATTTGTTACGCTGGACGAGGTCAATATTTTGCATTGGTTTGTAACGCATAGGCGGTAAGCTCATTCTTGGCACCTCTTCCATAGTATATATATGTCTTTTTCAGCATCCACGAGCTGAGTCGATTCCTTATGACCGTCAGTCTGTCCGTTGTCAGTTTCTACGCGAACTAGTCCCTCAGTATTTGGAGCTATCGAGCTAGAAACTGTGCACAGTCTTCATTTTACTGTAGTGCTAATATTCGCACCGAATGACTACTTCTTGTACTTACAAATGTTCGTTCGGAAAATATGGGTTTTGTGAAAAAAACTGGTTTGTTCTCAATCTTATCGCTCTCAAACACGGTCATGGGTATTGTCTGTTTTTAAGCTGATTGCAAGTTTGGTCGTTAACCGTTGTGACAAGCTTTTTATGTAGCAAAACTTCGTACAGACGAAGTTAGCTTTGCACTTTCTCGTTATGTCATCTGGAATCAGGCATTAAGTGTGATAAGCCCCAATGAAATAACGTTTTGTGAGTTGCTATTGCTTGGTTTATATTCGGAATTATGTAACTATGAAGTAATTGTAAATTTCTATTTTCTCTATGGCATATTTTTCTTGAACTTCTTATTGACAGTTTGCTTCTGGCAAACTCGTTTGAAATCAGCGGCTTCTCGTACATCTATTTGATCCACCGAATCTGGTGGCATTCCCGTGGGATAATTTGTGGACTTGTGAAAAGTGACACCATCGTCACGCACTTCACCAAAGAGTCGCCGAAAGAAACCCCGTTTTGGATTGTTGCCTGTTCCGGCATGGCTGCATCCCTCAGCGCTATGATTTGAGCAAGGTTTGCGCTTGCCTTCTTTGCGCTTTAGTGAAAAAATACTTCCCCTGTCATGCCGAGACCACACAAATTGGCCTAGTCTTCTCAAGAAACTGCCCTCCGCTTCAAGCCTTTCCTTGCTCTTCTTCGGTGTTTTCTTCGCCGATTCCTTTAACTCCTTCTCCATTGACGCTCTTTCTGAATCGTTGGCATTGGGTATGGTGCGTGCGGCAATGCGTCGATACTGGACCAGATCTTGTTGAGAATTGCGAATGCGTGAGCCGTTTGGGTTCTTGAAGCTGGTGAAACTGTCGATACGGTTAAGACTGGAGGTGGCAGGAAGTGGGCTATGTCCATGAGGTCCCCCGGCTGTGGGGCGTTCGATTGAGGAGGATTTAATGGTTTGGCAGGCGTGCTCGCGCTGTGACTGATGGTGACGGTTTGCTGTGGACTAGACATGACATTTTTTAAACAGATTTTTGGGAATATTCTCATGCTCTCCCCTCATACTGACCTGTACGCTAGCTCCATTTGGTGGTTGATAAAACGAGTACGGAATAATTCCCGCCAGATCTGGATTAAGTTGAGCCTTAACTGGTAGCCGTTGTCGCTGTTGTTCGGGCTGTTGTTGCCAGCAATACCAATTGTTGTTATAATTGCCACTGGACTGCATTTGCTGTTGATAGCCAGGATACCACCAGTTTTGCCCCTGACCTTCATTCATGTTATTGTACATATACGCAGCATTATTCATGGGCATTTGTGATTGAGCATAATAATATTGTTGCAGTTGTTGTGGCTGTTGTTGCTGTTGTGTGTTGTATGGTACGGATGCTGTGTTGGTCATCGTTGGTAGTTGGTCTTGCTGTTGTAGTTGATATAATTGAGCCAACAAAGCCTGATCGTCCAATTGCCGCGAAGCCATGTCCTTATAGGTGGGATTAAAGCAATTGGCATTGGTAGGACTTCACAAATCGGAAGACTAAAGCATAACAAAAGAAAAAATTCAAAAATTAAAAGTTACGTAGAAATCAAGTAGGAGAGCTAAAGTCGAGTGCCCTGACTACAAATTAACAGTTAACCTTAACTACACTGATTTTCGTGATGCATTGGGAGTTCCATATAACAAATAGAATTTATTAAAAATTTTTCTAATTTTTCTCAGCGCATCCAGTTTTAACAAGTAATACCGCTGTAGCTGCCTGCAGTAGGCACAGTGTGGCAGCGCTGTTGACGATGATGTGATGCACCGTTTCAAATCGCGTACAGGAACTGATACAAAGTTTTTTTCAGAACCAAAAACCGCTTAGCGTTATTTTTGGAACCGACACCGAAACGAAATTGAAACTTCGGCATCGGTACAGTTTCGGTTTTTTTATTCGCTGTACCGAAGGACATGAAGTTTGTGCAAAAGTATGTAACAGAGAGGAATCATGTCCGACCATATAAACTGTATATATATTTTTGATCGGCATCAAAAGCAGAGTCGATATAGTCTGTCTTGTCCATCTGTCTGTCCCTATACACAACGGATCTCAGAGATGATAAGAGATACAGGTTTGACATACATAAGAAATATACTTCTTATAATTTCAGGCAGATCAAGCTTATTTTCAATTTTCGCCGCGTCTCACAGTGGGCGAAATGGTCCATCTAGCTGCATTTAATTCCATTATCAAAGTGTTTATAATACTAATAATAATAATATCGCACACTGAGCTTATAAATAGGTTCTGTTTTGATAGACATGCTCTAATTGATCAGCGGTAAGCAATCAAACACAACATTTATTTCTGTTGGTGCATCATTAGTCTAAAGTTGCCTTTGTTATAATTATGTGAAAGAAATGTGTTTTTATTTTAAGCTAGGGGTATGTATAAACTAAAAATTTTTTGATTGTGACTTGTGCTTTAGCGTTGTATAAAAAACTGTAGTTAAAGTTTACTACACCACTAACTACTTGAAGACAGCCAATATAAAACTTTCGTGGACCAGAACTTCCGAGATTCGTGGGGATTCGCTCTAAAATATTTTTTTTAGATTACTATGTTGTCTTGTGTTTGTGAAATCTGCAATATGAATCCCGGCCACCACCAACTTTACAATATATTTAATTTTTTTGGCGCAATGTCAGCATCAAAAAGAAAGCTGTTTTTAGTTTTTCTTAACGAACATAACACCATAACGAGGTTTTTGGATTTGGGGAATTCTTTTTTGATACAGTTTTAAGTAACAAAGCCTGCAGAGAGCTGGACTGTATCGAAATCTGTTAAAACTTGCGAGATTTTACCAATGGGCTTGATCAAAACGCCGATACACTTCCATGAGTTTCTATCTTCAAAAGATGAATTCGGTGTTCATCCATAGATTTTCTTACCAATACCTTATTTTCTTCTAAATATTGCGATTCTTAAGAAAAAAAATTTTAAAAATTGTTTTCTATTTTGTTAAAATATTTTAAAGATTTTTTTTTTATTAATTTTTATTTTTAATTTTTTTATACCCTTGCACAGTGGCCGGAATTGCCAAAATTTTGTCATAAAGTCAAAAAATATATGTTGGAATATTGGAAAAAAGCTTAATTCCTCTGAAAGAATATAGAACCATGATCTCTAATTGCAGGTTCAAAACGTTTTTGTGCTTCCCTGGAATTTTGGTACGGCCTTGAAAATAATTTTTTTTCAACCAAAAATTTTATTGCTCTGGTGCCATGGCACGACCTGTTCTTTCAATAATAAAAGCAGCTATAAATGTACGGAGCAATTAATGTTTTGAAATGAGAAAATAAAGAAATTGGGAGCTTTTTTATGTGAGGTTGCTGTGGTATTTTTTAGGCGAATCTAACCTAAATGTCACTTGTTCCGTGTAGTAAAAGTGGGCAGCTCTTCGTTGCTTCTCGCAACAAAAGGTGCAATTGTGTCCATTAAAGTGTATATGACTTGGTGTAATTAATACATTTTGCTCGTTTTCGAAACATTTGATATTGTTGCAGACGGAAACAGCGCATTTTATTATTTTTGGCTAATTTTGCAAAAAAAATATTAAGAAATTCGATCAAGCCCGACTGTAATATACTCTGTACTTGAGAAGGAGAATGCTCAGAGTGTATTTTGCTGCTGCAGCAACACCAGAACGCAACTTAGCTGCAGCGCTGCAACATCAAAATTTCTTTTCCTAATAACTTTACTATCGATTGTCCGATCTTTACCATTCCTTTGGCAGATCGATAAGTAATGTTGATTACCAAATATGTCTAAAAGGTTCGAACCATATATCTTCAAAATTGTAGGAAATATGACTTTTTTCTAAATTGCGGGGGCAGCAGGGAGCGTGGAAAAAATTGAAAATAAATTGAATCTGCGGGTGAGTATAAGAATCTTTTGTCCCTTACATGTCAAATTTCTATCTCTTACCATCTCTGAAATCTCTGTGCTCATAGGGACAGAGTTGTATGGGCGGTACTAGTGGGCGTGGTCGGACCGGTCCAAAATTTTGCTCGTTTCTTATTTATGTCACTACTATTAAATGTTCCAATTTACAGCCCTCTAACTGAGTCGTTCTAGTTTATGCCAAAAACTTTGGACATTCCGGCCACTGTGCCTTGGAGAGGGTATATTGCCCAGATATTTGTAACGCACAGAAGGAAGCATCTCCGACCACACAAGTATATATATTCTTGATTAGCGTGACGAGCTGAGTTGATATAGCCATGTCCGTCTGTCCGTCCGCCTGTCCGTCTGTTTCTATGCTATCTCCTCCGTCAGTTTTAAAGCTATCTTTTGGTACAAATACTCTGCACATTTGTCGGAACCGGTCGGATCGGATGACTATAGCATATAGCTGCCATAGGAACGATCGGTTGAAAAAGTAGTTTTAGTTGGAAAATTTTTTTGTTTTCAATGCAAACGTCTCAGAACCTCGAATTAATAAGTTCTCTATGCTTTCACATAATTTTAGCAAGTTTTATGAAAATCGGGCAACTATATAGTATAGCTGCCATACAAAAGATGGGTCTGAAATAAAGTCTTAGTATGAAAAACCTTTTTGTTCTTAATGCTGTCGCTCCCAAACTCGTTACTGATCAATAATATAAGCTAACACACAATTCTGTTAATTTTGATTTAAATCGGATGACTATAGCATACAGCTGCCATAGGAACGATCATTTGAAAAAATAGTTCTAGTGAGAAAAACTTTTTTGTTTTCAATGGTAGCGTGTTTATACTTTCTAGTTATGAATTTTATCTGTTTCAACACAATTTTGGAGAATTTGATAAAAATCGGATGAATATATCGTACAGCCAAGGGTATATAAGCTTCGGTAGAGCCGAAGTCAGCTTCCCACTTTTTTTTAATGCTTTTATTCCTACCTTTAAGAAAAAAAAGATTGTCTTTATCCTATTTACTTTGGAAGATATTAATTTAATTCCGCTAAATTTGTCATTTCGCCCACTGTGCGTCCCCTCCGGCTAACTCAATTTAAAAAGCGTCATATTTCCTACAATTTTGTAGATAGACAGGTAGTTTGTACCCTGTAGACATATTTAGTAATCAAGATTATTTATCGATTTGATAACCAATGTAGCAAGTGCCGGACCAAGTTACACCCTCGACCACGGTATTCCATTTAACAAAGACAATCTCAGAGAGAGAGAGAGTGAGAAACTTAGAGATGATCGTATAACAAAAATATTTGTCTATACCCTCGTGTCGGTCTATACTATTTATATCGGTAATATCAGGTGCGACAAATTATAAGCACACACCCCAAGTGATTGAGAGAAGTTTGGCTTGGCCCTTTGGGGCTGTATAGTCAATAAAAAAGTATATCAGGTTTCGTAAAATGCTGAATATGTATTTTTCTGCCTTGGTATTAGACATCAATGATAAAAATTTGTGTTTTTACGGAGGTCTGAGACCTAAGGGCCATAATCGCCATAAATATTTGCTATGCTGGACCAATGACCAAACAATGACTTTAGCTGTATTATGCAACAGTCACCGCTCATATCCAGTTTAAGGCCAAACATGAGGAACATAAAACATTCGCGATGCACGGTTGTCACAAAGACCATTTTTTAAAATACTTAACTCTTACATAATTTGACCTGCAGCCCATTGATGGTTAACAAGTCATGGCCTTTTTTTTCAAATTGCGAGGATGGGAGGGGTCGCGGCACAAAATCGAAAAAACACCGGTACGTATCGGTACACCGAAACAAAATCCGGGTACCATAGCGAATCCATAAACCGAAATTTATTGAAAACCAAAATTGAACCTTTAAAATTCATTTCGGGACGTACAGGAAGCCGACATTGTTACCGGATTAAGCCCTGCTCAAAACTTAAAGTTTTAGCTCAGACCGTATTTATGCGGTTGATATGGGTACAAAAGAAAGCTTGTGGTTCTGTATCTTAAAGTCTCTAAAGTCACTTGGAGTCGAAAATGCTGCCTTTGTATAGGGTATCAAAATGTTGGTCCAATATCACTTCAAATCAATAAATACCTCAAATAAACCCTTTTTAATGAATTCCAAAAAAGAATTTGATGATGATGAGTAGCCAGAAATTATTATATAACTTTTCATCAACAGGTTCAAATTGGTTAATATTCCTAAGATGATGGCCACAAACCAAAAGAATACAAATGCCTAACCATAACAAAGTCAAAATTTGTCTACCTGAACAAATTAAAAAGGACCGCACACACACACACATCACTTTATGTCAGGGCTAGGTAAAGGAAAACGAATGAAGTAGAGAACCCTTGATAGATGCCCTTTTATCACCTGGGTAATGTGAGCATTAAGCCTTTACTTTTGACCCCAAACAATTAAGATTTAGATACGTGCGCACGACTGACCCGTGAAAGGTCATTATGGTTTGGGTCTTTGTCTCGGGCTTGTGGTGCGGGACAAATAAATTAAATATAATTAAAAATGTACTCGTGCATATTTAATTTTATTGTACTATCTTTTTATCAGTGTGAAAGCTTCCAAATGTGAAATCAAGTGATAGTGCTAAAATTAAGCAAATCATTTCAGTTGTATTCAAGTATCCATCTTAAGGACAAAAATTTCTACCCAATGCAATTAACATTCACAATTTTACTTACACTTCTCTTCGAATCGCCGCCTTATTGTAACTATTTTTGATTCCACCAGGCAACGCGTGGGTTGGAGAAAATAGGTTTCGTAGATATTGGTGGTAACTTCGGATCTATGGGTGAATCTTTGGTCTTGTTGTTCGAGTTTATGCCAGGGCCATTGGCCTTATGTTTGGCTGCTTCCGTTTTCTGTGGACTAGACATAGATTTTTCGTTTGAAATGAATTTGTACTGCAATTTTGTTGAAATGGGGTTGGAAAGTCAAAAACTACACATCTGGCAGCTAACTCAGAGTGTTTAGAATTTATGAACATGAAAAAATTATGGGCTTTCACAGGTCACAAAGTCAAATGAATTTTCTTTTGTTTACATGATTTTATTTTCTTTTTTAGGTGGAAAGGGGATGATGACAGACTGTGCCGTCCCCCGTTTTTATACCAGCACCTGTCTCTTTTTCCCTCCTTCTGCCTCGCTTCCTCTGTCTGTCTGCTAATTAAAAGTTCAATGCGCAACATTTACACCCAACAAAAAACAACAACAATGACAATGACAACGTTTAACCATGTAACAAGAGCAACAACAAAAGCACAGGGGGGAATGTAGAACACGGAAAAAGAGCATAGTTAATTTATTTTTCAGTGTGTTCTCCCTTATTTTCCTTTGTTTCGTTTTGTTTTAAATAGCATACGAAATCAGTTCTTAATTTTTTTAATTAATTGCGCAACCATATGCAAATGGTGGGAGGGATCAGACTATGTTTAAATGCCTGAGGGCTAAGACACCCTGTACGAGAATAATGTAGGGTGTAATAAGTATAAGAAAATGTATGTAATAACAGGCAGAAGAAAGCATCTCATCACACTAAGAAACCGAGTTAAGTAAGTCGTTATTGAATTCAATCCATCACAAATGTATCAAATATATGATTTCAAGCAACTTTTTCAATGACGCAATTCAGGATTTTAGATATATTTCGCACAGATCTAAACTCTAAGTGGATCAATCCAAATTTATTCTTTTTATGAAAGTAAAATATTTCGAATTTATTTCTGAATTATTAAATAAATATACACTTAAAACAAAAAATAGTTTCCTTGGTTTAACCAAAGACATTAGAATATGAAGATGAGTAACACGATTTTTTCCCCTGGCTTTTCATCTGGCTTTTCGCTTTCTTGAAATTCTTCTCAGAAGCCAGAGAAAGAGCGCTCTAGAGCCAGCCGCGTTTTTGTACGCATACAGCGACAGCCGACGACTGTAAGTGCCCAGCGGACCAAACGCTCGCAAACGATATCGAAAATGAGTGAATTGCAATACTTAACCCGACAAAACTCTCGCAAACAAATCAGGTAAAGATAGAAATATGATTCATATGTCGTTCAGTTTGTGGCAGTGAAAGTCTCGTTTACGATAGTCGCAAAAAATAGGGTTAGCGAGCGTATTGCGATACTTTTGTAATATTTCTGGCAAGTCCAATACAATATTTACTGTGATTCGTTTTTGATTTAAAATATACTTGGAAAGTATATTACTTCTGAGCCAGCAGCAATATCAAAAAAGTATCGTAAAAGATATCGCAAAAGACTCGCAAGAAATAGCGTTTGCGAGACTTTTACTTGTTACATTCCCATGTTGTTTACCACAAAAAAATGAGTTTATTATTAATTTTTTTTATGCTCTTCTTTGGCAGTTTTTATAATTACTTTGACATTTGAAAAGTTATAGAGATAACTCACTTATTTGGCCATAAAAAACTATAACTAACTATATATAATAACTAGCAATAACCCGTCGCGCTTCGCTGCGCCTTCAACAGTATAAAACCAATGCACACCTACTTCCCATCCACATCCCACCCACTCTCCACCCAATTCCCACCAACTTGCCACCCACTTACCACCCACTTTCCACCTACTTCCCACCTACATCCCATCTACATCCCATCTACATCCCACCCACATCCCTCCCAAATCCAACCAACATACCACCCAATTCCCGCCACATCCCGCCCATATCCTGCCCACATCCCTCCCACATCCCACCCACATACCACTCACTTCCCGCCCATATCCCAGCCACTTTCAATCCACTTACCACCCACTTCCCGCCCACATCCCACCCACTTCCAAAACAATTAACCACCCACATCCCATCCACTTCCCAGTGGGCATTTCGGCGGTAAATTCTCATTTCGACCTTACAAACCGAGTTTCAAGTTAATCGGGTGAAAAATAGTATTTTCCATGGAGAATTTTACGAGAATTTTCCCGCATGGGGGCGGATTTTCCAACATTGCAAAATCACATATCAAATTATTTCGTATTCTACCCTTACAAACCGAGTTGCAAGCCAATCGGATGAAAAATAGTTTTTTGCATGCAGAATTTTCCGGTCATTTTCCTCGTGGGCGGATTTTCCAAAATCGGGAAAACACGTGTCAAATCATTTCGCGTACTATGCTTACAAACCAAGTTTCAAGTCAATCGGAGGAAAAATAAAATTTTTCCCACTACAACCTTTTCCGACGCTTTTCCGACTTTTCCGGGTGAAATTTTCCAAATTTTTTTTCTTAGTGCGCACCTGCGTAACTAAACGAAGGTCTATACCAAATCTGAAACCTGTAGGATAAGCCGTTTAGGCTGGGCGTTGATAATATTTAAATAGTAGTAGTTATTTTTTTTTGTTCTGCAGTCTCGCCCATCTCTCCCGCGCATATTGAACAAAGTTTTTCCGCTTTTGCTTGAATGCTGCAGACAATATAAATATCAATTTGTATTTAATAAGTAAATTTATAATGGTAACACTCACTCTGCATAGCTTATGTGACTTAATGCCGTCTAGCACAACTATTGTTCACTTAAGAGATTTAGACTCTCGCGCACGCGTCTGTAGCCTTTGGCAAAACAACGGAAAAAAATACCTAAAAAAATAGTTCACTTCGGTTTCACTTCATAAAACAAAATCAACACATCACTCGGGAATTGGATTTAGCTTACTCTCTTTCTCTGGCATTCGGTTTTTTTTTGCAAAAGGAAGATACGAGCCAGCTGTTACTCTGCTGCCGTCAGAGTACGAGCATGGCACTCGAATTTCTATCGCTAAGCTCTCGCTGGAAAGCTCGTATGCAAGTACTTTGCGATAAATAAATATTCCTCCCTTTCTTTGCTTAATTGCGAGCTCGTTTGTGAGCATTTTGCGATAGTCTCGCAAAACAAATTTGTTGGTCCGCTGGGTGTGCACACGTATTCTCAAGCATTACTCACACAAGCAAAAGCATTCTATTTTTAGATTTTTACGCTCTCAACTTTGTGTGAGCGGAGAGAGCGCGATTTTCGGCGCCACCAAAAAAAAAACAGCTGCATATTGCAAAACCCTTGTATGGGCGTTCGGCATCTTAGAGATTATATTGGTCTTTGGTTTAACGCTGAACAGATCCAAAGACCATAACTTCATCAAAGAAGGTATGACAGCACAAAGAAAAATATGACGTTCTAAAACATGATCAAATGGCCAAGCCGAAAATAATATTTTTTTACAATTTTGTATTGTAAAGAAATAAACAATCAAACATCTGAAAATGGACTCGAACACACGACATTCTATGGCAACAGTCTTGCTATCTGCACCACCGACATAATATTTAGCACTGTCAAGCGTGTGTTCGATGGCTATGTTATGTTCTGAGTTCGATCCCCAGTTCAACAACCTTATATTTGTGAGATTTTGGGTTGTAAAAAAGACTTGGTGCAAAGTTTGGTTACGATAGCTTCAAAACTGACGGAGGAGATAGCATAGAAACAGACAGACGGACGGACGGACAGACGGACAAACGGACGGACCGCTCGTCATGTTGATGAAGAATATATATACTTTATGTGGTCGGAGATGCTTCCTTCTTTGCGTTACAAACATCCGGACAATTTCAATACACCCTCTCCAAGGGTATATCACAAGATGCTTCGCTGAAGAGAAACAACCCAAGTGTGACCTATGCAGCAAAATAAGTAATTTCATCAAAGGAAATGTCTTACCGTCATGTTATTTGCTTTAAATATAATTTTCTAAAGATAATAAATTTTGTGCATTCATTTTATAACGTTAATAAAAATTCATACATTCAGTTTAGCTTAAAGGTATCACTTTATTCATTTATTGTTACGCTAATTAGAGTATAAAAAGAAGACTTTACTAAACCGAGGGCTTTTTCTAAGCTTATCATTTCTAATGATCTGTGGCACCCCCGTATATGTTTGAATATAACGTGAGCCCATTTTTATAAATTTAGAAAAACGTATAGAACAAGAATATTTTCGCCAAACATCATCAAATGATTTTGGAAGCATATTAAAGTGATAGGACTGATATATTTTAGTCTTTTTGTATAATTGGTCCCCTTTAAATTGCAAGTACACATTTATAAAGAAATTTTATAAAAGTATCTACAGATTCGTGGGATCACAATTAATTCCATATCAATTCTTATTTTGGTGTCTTTAAATAATACGATTCGGAAACGACGCACCCTGTATTCTGCTTATAATTAAATTTGGTCTAAATAATAATTTAAATATGCGTATCTAAATGAGTTGAGTTTTTACTTCTGTTGGTTTTCAAACGTTATACAAGTTTATTTTTACTTCGCAAAGAATTTTGCCATTTTTAAATGTTTATTATTCGACACTGATGCGTGATTTAATATTTATGACTGTGACTCACGGACAATATGCAATCTGGCATAAATTTTTAACCAAATAAATCTCAAAATTAACTCCATTTACGAGAACTTGGCACTTTGCAAACACAGGCACACACAATCTAATTACTTTTAACGATTCAACCCTAATGTGTCCCTCGTTTTTGGACTGTTTGTCTTAAACCATAAAGTAAGAACCGCACATAAAAACCACATTAAATCACCTGCGTGAGTTGTTGTGCCACAACGCCCCACAACAAGCCGGACAATCCCAGGAGAAACATTTCTGGATGGAAATGGGGGGAAGCGTTGGCGATAATTAAAGTTATATTTGTGATTTTTAGAACGCGCGGTGGCTGAAAGTGTTGACAACTGACACAAAATAGCAAAAGATTCGTGCCCCCGAACTGTAATTACACGAAAGGAAATATTTTTCATTCATTCATCATTTTGGATAAAGTATTTTTAGAGTGTTCGACTTTTCCCTGGCGTGCATTTAAATTCGAATGGGGGCAAATTGCGGGACATAAATTATGAAACTATTAATTCAATTTATAGTTAAAGAATTTTGGAAAAATTCTTTTAAAACGCCGGAAAATAAAAAGCACACACATAAAAGCCGTCAACACCAAATCAACACTAATAAATCTAAATTAAATGTTTCTTGAAATAATTTAATGCCCTAAAATGTTGGTTTCCGTCGTCGAGCAAAAAGTTGCTTCGCTTTCACCCACAGCAAAAAATTTAACGCTCGAAGAAAATGAATAATGTCGTTTGTACTTAATTTGAATGACAAATGTTTCCACTGCCATAAACGTATTTATTATGTTTGTTTGTCTGCTACTCAAGCTATCCTGGCCATATATCTTTTGCATTTGCTTCCAGCTGGTTCCATTTTCCTTCATTAATTTTACAAAGTATTTTGCTTAATTATGTGAAGGGATTTTCGTTTGAGGCAAAAGCCAAATATTCTTATCGAATATATTCCAAGTGTATTTACAAATACGGCTTTCATTTAATTAGCAGCCAGGTGTGAGATTTCATTAACAAACAATATATGAGGTTTATGTGTATTTAAATTGCTCTTGAAAATGTAATAAATTAATTAGATTTGCTTAATTTGTATCTTTTGTCTTTGCAGCATGAAATCATGATTACGAGAAAATGCAGATAAAAATGTCAACGAACATTTTGTGGATGTCTAAACAACTTGGGGCGGTTTTGTTTGTGGTAAGTTTTTTGACAAATTAAATATGATTGATTCAACTAAGAGTTGATATGATACTGTTGTCGGTTGTGATACCAATTAAGAACTTGGAAGAAGCTGTAAATAAATTTCACACTCTAATTCGGAAGCCAAATTTTCTCAGTGAAGCACGACAATAAGAAATCGATCGTTTAAGAGTTAGAGGGAAAAAACAGAATTACCTTTGATTCCCAATAAGACCTTGGATTATTATTTATATTTATACAGAAAACCCTTTCCGTTCAGCCTTTCTATTGGTTGGATTGATATAAAATCAGTCAGTCAGTCCAAATTATAAGTTGTCAATAGTAGGGTATAGACCGAAACAACAACCTTTATTTTTAACCGATATAGCTGAATCAATCCAAAACCGTTACCGCAATAAGTTTTTTTTATGTGACCACTTTGAGTGACTTTTATTTTGGTTTATTCTAACCGAAACTAAACACCTATTCCATTTCAGTTTTTAAAATGTTATAAGGCAAAAATGTTTGTCATATTTAATTATCGTCTTTGGAATTTACGAATATGCATGTACACTAATCGTGAATATCTAACAAATCAAACGCACATTACTAAGGAAAGTGTCCATCAATAGAAAATCACATTTACATACTTGCATACATTCTAATGTCAGTCAATGAGTTTAGCAAATTCAATCAACGAGTTCTAATTTCTCTGCCTGGGCGTATAGACTTTTCGGTTGCACCTCATTATATACTGTTCCTTTTCAGAACTTAATAAATGTTAAAAACAACAAAAACAAATCTGTATCGAAAATATTTGAAAAATCAAAAACATTAGCCCCTGCGCTCTGTGGTGAAATAAAGAATTGGCGGTAAGCATGCAAAAAATGTCGCTCTTTGCTCGTGAAATAATTATGTATGTTTTTATACATACACTAGCAGATCCAGTCGTGACTTTGTCCGCGTACAAGACTTAAAACAATTGTGGAAATTGTGTTGTCTTATCTTGTCGTGGTGAAAATATATCAATATATACAATTTTTTCCCATCTCATCGTAAAGGACCCAACCAAATTTTCTATGCGCTCGAAAAATCAGGAATCGCTTTGATATTTTCATCCCGCGCCCATATCTAGTAGATTGTGGACTTCACAGCAGCATCAGCACTGCTTGCCCACAATTGGGAACGTATAGATTCCTAAGTCTTTCCTAAATATTCAAGAGAAAATATTTTTGGATAAAACTTCGACATAAGTCCCGTTTCAGGGCCTATCAAAAACAAATTAACCTCATGTCAGCCACTCGTCAATTATAATTCAATTCAAATTGGCTTTCCAAGGGGAAACCCCCTCCCTCCTCCACAACTCTCCACTCTTTCCCCTCGCAGCACTCCCTTATCCAACGCTCTCCACCCTTTCCCGTCCCGTCTCATTCCTCTCCCCCTACCTCTTCCTGCGCTCTCCACTCTTTCCCGTCCTCCCTCATTCCTCCTCCATTCGCCCTATTTTAACGTTTTCTTGGCGTTTTTACCCACTTCGCGGAAAAATTTTCCAAATTTTATTTCTTTGTGCGCGCTTGCATAACTAAACAAAGATCTATGCCAAATCTTAGATCTCTACGATAAGCAGTTTTGGCTGTGGGTTGATAATACACTGCCATGCACTTGAATAGGGACAAGAATTTTAAAAGGAATATACAGTCGTGTTTTAGCTTATGGCGGCGGAGATGACCATTCATATAAAGAAAATAATTTGTTTCAATACACAGATGCGTTTCTTTCAAATGAAATCCTTATGGATATTAAGATCAAATTATATTTAATTTTCTTTGAAATGTTCATATATTTCACCGGTTCGAAACCGGTAACCGAAACGATTATTTTGAAATAAAAACATAATCGTAACCAAACCTTTACCGAAACAATTTGATTTTAATGACATTTGTTTCGTTTTTCATCCTGTTATCAATCCCCAATCTTGGGACGAGCAGGAACCAAAGTCCGGGTTCCTTCTGAAAATAAAACTTCTAACATTGGTTTAAAAATATTTCCTTTACAAAAACTTTAAGCTTAACTAAATTTGTATCAGCATTTTCAAAAATTGCGTTTTTCATTACGAACCGCCGCAAGGGCCAACTTAAATATTTATGACCTAATCATAAAAACGAGTTGGCCCACCCCTCAAGACCTGCTGGTGACAATTATAAACCTCCTTCTTTTTGGAAAAATAAAGTAAAATTCATCAATTTTAAAGCAGCCAACAACCAAATGTAATAAAACTTCAAATTACCAATAATTTTAACAGCGTTAAACCCTTTCCCGCTCTTGGGACTGGGTTGATTCTGCCCTTGACAGGCAACACGTGCCGCTATGTGATTGCGGATACTCAGCTTGTTAGCCAAGCCAGCTCCCCACAAAATCCCCCATCCATTTGTAATTTAACTCGTTGTGTTGGTGGTGGTCATTGGCTTCTTTAAAAAGGAAAAAAGGATTGCTTTATGTCTGGTGTTAATGTGGAGGGCTGGTGTGGAGGCGTGTCCCGCCACTTGTTACTGTGTGCACATTACCCAAATGTGTTTTATCTTGGCCTCTCTCACACACTGTGGGAAATCACTTAAGCAGCTCTCATGCCCAGGCAAACCCCTAATCCTCTTTCACTGGTTAGCAACTGGCTGCGTCTTGGCATTTTGTTTCGGCTTGCGTGAAATTGCAAAATCAATCAATTCGATTACGTATACGTAATATTTATAAATATTTAATGTCTAGCTTTATACGCAGTTTTCTTCTTCTTCTGTTCTTCGTTATGTAAATGGGCATTGTCTAAGGCAGTTGTATGAGTGGGTGTGCGTGTGTTTATATATTGCCTCCCGCAGTTACTGCCCCTTCGGGCTGTGTGTGTTTGCTTAGGTATTAGTCCCGTGCGGGCTTTGCTTTTCGGTTTTGGAGAATACGAATTGGTTTTGAAATGTAAATAACGTTCAGGTTAGTTTGCTTAAAGTAGCACAGGAGCTAGTAGGGCAGTCGGATAAGGTTAATTCGTATATGGCATGGCAAGCCTTTCGACGCGAGGCATTCAATTACAGGTAATCAATTAGTTTCCAGACAGGAACAATATGTCATAAGAATGATACTCTCAAGAATACTTTTTGGCACCTTTATGTACCAGTCTCGTTGAATTTGTTGGGAAAAGCTGTTTATATTTAGGATAGCGAAGACCATTCGACAACTTCTATATAAGCATAACTGTTTTTAAATACAATTACGATTGCTGGTTGAATAGTTCAATTAAAGTACCTGATTCTATTTTTTTATACAAAGATCGGTTGAAACAGCTATACAGACAACATGATCTCTTTGCTGAGCATATATCGAGTTAAAAACCCCCGTTTTGGCCGACACAAAGAAGTTTCGCATGTGATCATCACTTATGTATCATTCATTTTGCTGCACTGCGGTGAGTAAATGAATTAGGACTTCAGTTAAAACAGTTCTTGCAATGCTTCTGGCTGCTCTTCACACCAAATATGTCAATTTTGTTTGTTAACCTATTCATTCAACCAGAAATGAGCTTTGTCTTTATCCAACTTTGCCAGCGCCCATTCACCAAAAGCCTTTGTGGTAGGCCATGTGCGAAATTTGGTCACAAGATTTCGAATAGCCACCTCCTGTCCCATGTTTTGCCCAAAATGACACATTTTATTGTTTTTACCCTTCGGTCACACTGTTGCGAATAACTGCTTCTTGTGCTCTGGACATATGAAGCAAAGTGTTTAAAAGTTATTTATAAAAGTTGATGCACTGAAATTGCAGTGCAAACTGTGCACTACAAACGTTGTTTACCCTGAAACGTTCGATAAAATCGATTTTTTTGACACCAAAATATTTATATCGAAATGATACGTATTCAATGTCGCCAAAAATATCGATATAGATATTTAGTTCAATAGTTCGAATAGTTCAATTCGACTTGCCTTCGATTGTGCCTCATTGACATCGTGGATGCATAGGAACAGCATAGAAACCGACGGAGAGACGAACAGACGGAAGTCATCTCATCTCGGCATGCTGATCAAGAATTTAACACAGAAATCTCTAGAGATTTTGACCTCGGTTGGTGTGCAAATCGCTCGAAAAATCCGTCGGTGTCCCAGAACTTCAAGAGATTTCATTTTCTTATTTGAAAATCTAGTTAGAACAGAAACTGTTCCAATTTAAGTTTCATCGCTAAAAACAGAGCTGCATCTCTCGCTAAAAAATTTCCCTAATTTTAGTAATGGGTTAATTTGATGTTCCAATGAAATTTTTTGATTGTGATAAATGTTTTATGATGCATTTTTAAATTATAGTTCAAATTTAATTCATATTCTTCATAAATAAAATTAAAAATTTAAATATTTGTGGCGCCAAACATGAGGGAGTAACTGCCAGCCCTTAATGCGCTGGCTGCCAACCAGATGGCGGCGGCACTGATGTGGTTTGTTTAGATTAACATGAAAGACTTCGGTTATTCTTCCTAATATTTATTGAAACGCAAATTTCTATGTTTCAACTAATTAAATAATTTATTCATTTTATGCAACCTATCCAGTTGTTTTAGTTTTGCTTGTCAAAATTGTTTGAGTGGTGAATTTTGCTTAATCTCCTAACAAAACACGAGATATTTGAAACCAACCGAAAGAGATTTCTGTGACACCGAGAATTCATTTTGGGTTGAAATTTTGTTTGAAAGAGATTTCTGTGACACCTCCGATAGAGTCAGTAATGATGAAAGTTGCTGTAAGACACTCTAATGTTTAATTTATACAGTGCGTTAACTGAGGGTAGAGAATTTGCCCCACTAATACAGAAAGGCGAAATGGGTGCACACACATACACAAAGTCTCCTGTCAATTTGGAGTTGTCTGTTTTGCATTTGCCACTTTTGTGCCGACTCCGGTTCTGTCAGAAATTAGTCAGCTGTTTCCTCTCGCTTGCGCTCTGAGAGCATTTGGGGAATATTCTTCGTCTCGCTTAGAACATGGCTTAACAACGCTCAAAATTGAGCAGCGTAAATTTTATCTCTTACACTCATTGCTTCATGACTTATTGACCTGGAGCCTGCTTAAACGTTCGATGATCCAAGCTCAAATATTAGATTATCAAGCCTCTACTATTTGTTAATATATTGGAAAAATCTTTTTTTTTGGGTATTTTTTGGTATATTTCAAATTTGGTATTAATTTCCCGTTGTTTTCTCTTTATTTTGTTTTCACAGACGCTAAAAATATTTCATAAATGCCAAATTAGTAATATACGATTATTTCGATCTCCCATCTTGTGAGGCATCATAAAACTTGCTTTATGGCTCAACAGTTGAGAAGTCGAGCAGCGTTGAAAATCGCCTGACATTTTCACGCATCACATACGCACACACACACAAGAATTAGGAATGGGAAAATTGCTTCATATTAATCATCGGCTGGTCCACCCGCACGAGCCGCAAATCCTGTCACACACATACAAAGCCTGTGTCCTGTCTGTTTGCTCAACCGTGTGCGTGAGTGCGTGTGTGTGTGTGCCTGCCGGCGCGTAATAATTGCTTGGCCATAGGCTCAGCGTCAACTTTTATCATACACACACCTCTGGCATAGATATAGTGTTCATTTTAGTTAGTCACGTGATTAGCCGAGCCTTTTGCGTGGGCATCACCTGAATCAGAGTCGTTGAAAGACGTGGGGTGGGGGGCGCTTTATGAAATTGTGCGGAAATTGTTGCATATTTAAGTGGTCACGCGTGAATAACTGTTGAAAAGTTTATAATGACAAATTTGTGTGACCGTTTATGCAGGAAGGCAGAGTTTGAAGTTGCCAAGAACAAAGTTTGAAAAGTTTATAATTTTATAAAGTGAATGTGAGACATGGCTTAAGCATTTGAAGTATATTAAATAGTATTATTTTTTAACAGTCCCGATTATATTCACATACTAACTTTGGCTTTACTGCTATTTGACTTTGGCATTCAATTGCAAAATGCCCGATAACTCTCTATACAAACGGTACTGCATACATAAATTATGAGCACACATAAAAGCCAACATACACAGACATTTTAAAACAATTAAACAAAGTTTTTGCCTGTGTGCGTTTCGGGAAAAAAGCGCAGCATTTATTTAAAAGCTGCCACCGCATGAAATGCAAAAATATTCCCAGGCCAGAATCAGGCTATAAGAGCTGAAATGGGATGCAAACAACCCTCGTTTGCATATTTTATGAACTGCGTGAAAATGGATGAACCAAAAAAAGTATAAATAGTACCATATATGCAAACGCCCCAACCAAGTTCGGTAAACCAGAATTTAGAGATCAAACTATGTAAATTGCCAAATGACCAATGAGTTAGCCATGGACAGAGCCGAAAATATGTGTGTGAGTAGCAGAGATTGGGGAAAAATTACTTGTTAATTATATGTTGGCATTTCAGATGAAATTCTACGCTTCCATGTATCATGACTTAATAGTGTGAATGAACATGAACCCACAATTGTAAGCGGTATGCTTACTTCGAGCTCCCTTTCGTGACCCTAAAGATGAGAAAAATTAATTTTGTACATTTGGTACTTAATACACCAGAAATTTTTAACTTTTCGATGATAAGCTCAAACAGTCGATCTATATTTTTTTGATCAATTTCACACATATTACACATAAAATTTTAGTAACAAATATAACAATTTTTGGTTCATTGAGAAATCTCTTTGTTAGTCTCCTGAAAAATATTGGGAGTGGAATTCAAGCGCACTTTAGCTCGCTTACTCCAAAAATTACTCAAATTTAATTTGTCATTCTAGCCTTAAGCTTAGTACATAACTCAACAAAGGAACTGCCAAAACAAAAAATTCCATATAAATATTAATTCACAAAACTTTTGACACCAAAGGCCTTTGTTTTTTATGTGGAGATTTTGATTTGGGCAGTTGCTTTGTGGAGGTGTATACAAAGCTTTACATAAGATATAAAAATTCAACATATTTTAAATTACAAGTTTTTATAGCGTAAATACCTAGCTGTGTTTATTTTTTGCGAAATGCTTGTAAAGGTAATAGCTTAAGAAGTGGAACAGCATCTTCTCAACTAATCTTCTCTTTTTATCCTAAAATCTTTATATGTAAAATGTTTTAAGTAGCCTTTAAAATTTAACTGCAAATTGAATAACCATTGCAAAAATCTTTTTAAATCCCAAGCTTACATTGCTGAAAATGATAAATTAAATTGTAATTGAAATTGAAATGAATAAGTACATGTTTTTTTACGGCGCTCATTCGGTTAAAGCACAAAAAGTTTGAGTAATTGCACCCAGAAAAGAAGGAACAAAAAAAAAACAAGCAGAAAACTAAGTACAAAAGTCCTGAGGAAAAAATCGTCTCCCCCGCCAAACGGAAAAAACCTCCTCAGCCTTACAGAGAGAGAGTTGTAATAGAATATATAAGAAGCTGAACTTCCTTGTAACAAAGTCAAACGCAACTATTATTGGCACATTGTGGATGGTGCAGAGGGGTAGGACTCTCAAACATACATACACACACTTAAGCATAACAATTGCTAATGTACGAAATATTTCATGATTTTCAGCTCCTTCGTCTTATTCTCTTTTCTGAGTTTCTACTTGCATTCGCTTATTCATTCCAAAAGCCATTCAGTTCGGTTTTAGCTTGTTCAGTGTGGCTTGTTGGCCCGCACACAGACAAACATACTTACAATCGCAAAAACGTTAAAATGACGCGGTTTTGTTACTGAGCCATTGTTAGGTCACTGGCCAAGGGACAGGGGCAGGAGGCAGGATCTGGATTGAAGCTGCTTTGCAACGCATTCAATTGGGCTACTCCAAAATGCGCTACAAAAGTTCTGTTAGCTGAACTTGTTAGGGGCGAGATGTGCAAAGAATGAAAATTTACGCTAAAAATTACTCCATAGAAAAAGATAATCGTTCTGACAATACAAAACATATTTTTCAGGCAACACCAACGCACGTTAATTTGCCTGCGCCTCGGGATTTCGACGAATTCATAGTCAACTTTCGTGTGTAAGTCGAATTCATGAAGTGGTGTTATGCACGCACTTTCGGACCCATTTCAAAAAATAATTTTGCAAAATGAGCATAGCATAAACGAAGTTTGCCTTTTAAAAATGTCTATCAATTTATCTGAGATCGAAGTAGACACACGAGCATCCAAATTAACCACAGCCGCATGTTCAGTTTAACTTCTACAATTACTTGCAAAGACCCCGTCTTCCTTCGCCGCGCCTTTAACAATATAAAACCAATATCAGAATCAGTTTGAAGTCAATCTTGAGTGTCAAATATTATTTGATTTTTTGAAAATATTTTTAAAATTTGTGTCCCCCGTAGAGCTTACAAATCGAATCTTACATACATCGGCTGGAAATCAAGCTTTTACGACTTTGCTGCTGGGGTTTCTCTCCTACTTTAACTACAAACTGTGTTTCATGTCAATCGGATGAAAAATAGTTTTTTCCACACCCGGGGGGTGGAGTTTCCAACATCGGGAATGAAATCACAAATGACTTCGAGTTTTATACCTACAAATCGTGTTTCAATTCCATCGGATGAAACAAATTTGTATCCATGAAGAATTTCCCGGGCATTTTCACGCCCTGGGGCGGATTTTCCTACATTGGAAAATAACATTTCAAATAATTTCGTCCTTACAAACCGAGTTTCAAGCCAATCGGATGAAAAATAGTTTTTTGTTGCTGAATTTTCCGGCCATTTTCCTAGAGGGCGAATTTTCCAAAATCGAATGTGTCGAATTATTTCGCGTACCACAAAAAAAATCTATTTAAACTTTTTGTTTAGTCATGTGTCTTCCTCTATACTTAACTTTTGGCAAGCAACCTATCAGTCTACACTTCTTTAAGTTCGTGAACCAGACTTGTTTTTTTTAAATAACCATGCTATTCGTTGGTGCCACAGAACTTCTAGAGATTTCATTTTCTAATTAGAAAATCTAGTTGGAATAACAGATGTTCCAATTGATGTTCCATCTCTAAAAACAGGGCTGAATCTCTCGCCAAAAAAATTTCTCTTATTTTAGATATGGGTTAATTTAATGATTAACTGAAATTTTTTTGATTGTGTTAAATGTTCTATGATGCATTTTTAAAAAATAATTCAATTTAAAGTCGCATTCTCCACCAATATAATGCAAAATTTAAAAATTTGTTGGCGCCAAACATTAGGAATTAGTTTCCATCCCTTAATCCGCTAGCTGTCTTGTAGAGGGCGCCACTTCGACAAAAGGCGCTAGTGAGAAAAGAGCTTTGCAAAATCTCCTAACAGGTTTGAAAACAACCAAAGAAAATTTCTGTGGCACCTAAGAATTGGAATTCGTTTGGAATTTGGTTGGCACCCCCGATAAATGCGTATATTTGTCGTTATCACTGCCTTAGAACCAATATGCCCCTTGAATTCCTTGGTAGGTTGCTTAAAAAATTAATGATTTACTTGTGTAACTTTTCTGTATAGTTCTCATTCGAGTGACCAGTGCCAACTCTGTGTTCCAGTTTCCCTTTTTCCTCGGTCCGACGAACTAGCTTCATAATAACAATGGTCATGGTCCCCCTTATATAAATATATCCACCATGTAAACGTATGTATTGTATATACTTACTTGTTCAGTAAATAGGGGGGAAGTAGAAACCGAAAAGAAATGCTCGTAATGAGACTTGTCCATTTGTGGTAATTAATTTTAATGTTGAACAGGCGACGTGGCCAACTCTGCAACCAGAAAACGATGTCAATGAACATTTGGCGTCGCTTGGGGGTTGGGGTCGTCAATGAAGTAAACAAAACAAAAGAAATAAGGCAACACAAAGCCCAAGCCGCAGCCACAAATTGAAATCTGAAATGGTCAGCACCGCGAAGGAAACTAATTTTTGTTAAATTTTCCCCTTAACCTAAAAGTAGGCAACACTTTTTGCATTTTTATATTTAACAAATAAATATTTTTCTAAACTTGGCTTGCCTTAGTTAAGCCTCTATTGTGTACCGTCTTTTGCCCCTACTCCGAAACGGTAACTCCTATTTGACCATTGTCCTGGATTAGTGTTCCATAATTAGTTCAGCCTGTGACCAAAAACACCTGCGAACCCCTGTTTATGCTGTCTCCTTCGTTTTCCTTTATTCTGTATACTTTATATCAATAATTTATATAAAAATTTAATTACTAAAAAAAGTGACTTGGCTTTCCTTCAGACTGGGTGTATTTTTTTTTCGTGTCGACTCATGGCCGTCAAGATTTAATCTTGGTATCAATTTGTCGAAGTGTGTGTTACACTTCACAACAAATAAAAAATGTTCGGCTTGCGTGCCAAATGAGCACCTTTCCCCGTCCAAAAAAAAGGAAGAAGAGAAAAAGGGTTCGTAGGGAATGACATGAAAGCTTTTTGTTGTTAACGGAACTGGCAGGCAGTCTCCAACTCCTCTAATGCCTTTGTGTAAGCTTCGCTTGCTGTTGCTTGTTGGCATAGTCCTTCGCCCACTTTTCGAGTGGATTTATTGTTACGTGTAGTAAATATTTTTCTTGGAATTCTTGTATTTTTTCTCCTTCGTTCGCTCGGCCTCCTTCGTTTGCAATTTGACTTTGCGACCAAGGTTTTGCGTGTGCCGTTAGCTTCTACTATTTGTCTGTCTGTTTGTCTGTGTCTCGATATTTGTTTGTTGTTCCGTTCAGCTGGTGGCGTGGAGTGGAGGGCGTGTTAATGGCCTAGGCGTAGTTGACAAGTTTTTTGTGGTGAGTGTTTGGACTAGAGACTTAAATGAGGTAGAAGTAGAAGCTGTGCCATTTGGCGCAGATGATTAATGGCAGGGAATGGGGCAGTCAGTGGGAATGCTGAAATTGGGGTCAGCTCTAAATTGAAATGATGAAAGATCGAAGACGGACAAAGAACGTAAAACATTTGGTAAAAGGAGGAAAACAGGAGAAAAAAAGAAATTGAGTTTTTCTAAGGTAGCTTCTGTAGAGACATCCTATTTAGGTCAAATTAATTTATCGACTAATTTTTGAGCATCCAATCTTATTAATAGAAGTAATTTTCATTAGGAATAGAATGGAAAAAGCTGAAGGAAGTGTTAACTTTTAGCATATTTTTTGGGTTTTTCTTAAGATTTGTTTTAAGAAAGAAGACAGTTTCAATGACAGACATCTTTAATTGTAACAAGTGAGAAAGTCGGTCAAGCCCCACTATAATATACTCTGTAAGTAGAGTAGGAGCTGAATGCAGTGCTGCTGCTGCGCTCATCTCTAAGTTTGTCTCTCTCTATCTCTCTTCCTCCCTCTTTTCTCTCTCTCTCTCTCTCTCTAAGATTGTGCGGTATTGGTTGTGAAAGGGTAAGAGGGGAGTGGCAAGGGTGATTCACTTATTTGCTCATAACTTGAGAACCGCTCATTAGATCTTTATCATTCATTCGGCAAATCGACACATATTGCTAGTGACTAACTATCTCTAAAAGGTACGAATCATCTATCTACAAAATTGTGGGAGATATTTTTCAAAATTGCGAGGGCCGGCAGGGGGCGTGGCAAAAATTGAAAATAAACTTGATCTGCCTCACAACCAACGCCGCACAATCATAGAGAGAGAGAGAGAGAGAGAGCAAAAGAGAGAGAGATAGAGGGGAGAGACAGAAACTTAGAGATGAGCGCAGCAGCAGCACTGCATTCAGCTCCTACTTTAGGTACAGAGTACAAATATAGTCGGGCTTGACCGACTTTCTCATTTGTTTTTCGTTGCCAATTATACATTAAATTTGACCTAAACATACATTCTTGTGCGTACCAGAACCGAATCCAGAACCGAAATACGTTTCTATTTAATTCACTGATCCGAATAAAGCAACTAATTATCAATTTTACCATTATATATATTTCTGAATAATCATTAATTATAACAAATTTATTTGCACGCATATTTCGAATTCGATATCGATTGCATTTTAGTTACATATTTAATTGATGTCACATTTCTCATTCCACTTATCAATTTGTATGCTAATTTGCTTGACATTTGATTTTTTTTATTAATTTATTAAATCCAGACAAAATTTATTTGCAGACCAAATAGCATAACAATTTTTTTTGCATTTTATTACATTAAGCAAAACCTTTCAAAGACATATTAAGAGGCTATTTCCACTGAGCAACATCTAACATATTGATGCGAAATGTTTATATTCCACACGTTCCTCATGAAATTAAGTAATGGCATTTAAAATTGTCATGCATTATTATATGTATTTATTTGGATTCTATACATTAAGTCGGGAAGAAAATCTCTTGCAAACACCTTGCATGGAATCTGCCATGAGGACCATATTGATGACATGCGAACAAATCATTATAGTGATTAAAGAGATGCACATGTCTATTTATATAAATAGATACATATTTTGTTAGTCTCTTATCTTGCTTCTGTGTTTTAGTAGTTACTAGTGTTGTGTGTTTTTGGACAACCATCGATTGTGGTGACCTATCGATGTATCGGAGCAAACTTCATAATGTAACGAAGTAAGAGCTAATATTTCTTAATATGTCCAAAATTACCAATACTATTTAATTTCTGTATTTGCAATTCCTAACACTGTTACACATTTTTAACTCAAAAAGTTGATAGCGTCGAAGGAAAAACTTTCAAAAAGGTACGATGGTAGTATAAACCCTGTCTGGTTTGAAATGATTAGCTTCCGTTTCTTTTGTTCAGAGTAGGATTTACGGTTCCATATTTCGTAAACTACTCTGAACTTTGCTTTTACATTTTTAAGCAAAGTTGTTGCTCAGCAGCCTGCAAAACATTTCTGTGTAGCAAATCAAAATAATTACATCTTGATACTCAAAATTACAAAAGTTGCTCCAAAACCAAGTTTTCACCACTTTTTACGGTTTTTCAACTTCATCTTGAAACCCGTTACAAATTTGGACAATTAATACTGTACAAAGTTGTTGCCTAGACCAAAATAAACAACCAAAAAACCGAATATTTTCCGTAAATTAAAAAAAAAATATAAACCTTAGTTACAATTTTTTAAGTTACGTTTACTATTTTATTGATTTAACTTGATTATTGACTGTGACCAAGTGCTACTAAAATTTGCATTTTCGAGTTTTGGTAAAAGTTCTACATGCCACCACGGGGCCCAATTACCGATTTTTTTTTTGGCATAAAGTCTTAGGTTGATGCTGCAGAGCTGCAACTCTGGTATATACAATATGGTGGCTATGATAGAATGCATAATACCTGGAAAACGGAAGGCCAAGCTAACTTCGTCTTTGCCTAAGTTTTTATACTTTGCAAATGTTTTTTAATACATCAGAGTTTAAGAACGCCAGCATTAAAACGAAACTATTTTTCTAAATAAAACCCCACTTTTGACCGATAGTTCCTAAACATACAGACGGACAGACGGACGGACATAGCCAATCGACTCAGCTCGTCACCCTGATCAAGAATATATATATTTATAGGGTCGGAAAATGATATTTCAATTCGTTGCAAACTTCTGGGCAAAATTATAATACCCTGCAAGGGTATAAAAATGTGGATGATTCTGGACACGCCTACCTACCGCCCATAAGAAGCAGCGTATAGCACCGTAAAAAAAAAATAGAGGGAAGCTAACTTCGGCTGTACCGAAGTTTATATACCCTTGGAGCATGATATATGCTGCCAGTTTTTTGAATGGCTATACGATATATTCATCAAAAAAAGTTTTTCTCACTAGAACTACATTTTGGACCGATCGTTCCTATGGCAGCTATATGCTATAGTCATCCGATTTAAATCAAACTTGACAAAATTGTGTGGTAGTATATAATATAGATCTGTACAACGTGGGAGCGATAGCATTGAAAAAAAAAAGTTTTTCTTACTAAGACTTTTTTTCAGACCTATCTTTTGTATGGCAGCTATACTATATAGTTGCCCGATTTGCATAAAACTTGCTGAAATTATGTGAAAGCATAGAAAACTTATAAATACGGGGGTTGGGAGCGATAGCATTGAAAACAAAAAAGTTTTTCTCACTAAGACTTTTTTCAGACCTATCTTTTGTATGGCAGCTATACTATATAGTTGTCCGATTTTGATAAACCTCGGTGAAATTATGTGAAATCATAGAAAACTTATAAATACGGGGGTTGGGAGCGATAGCATTGAAAACAAAAAAGTTTTTCTCACTAAAACTACTTTTTCAACCGATCGTTCCTATGGCAGCTATATGCTATAGTTATCCGATCCGGCCGGTTCCGACAAATGTGCAGCGTATTTATACCAAAAGACTTCGTGCAAAGTTTGGTTGAGATAGCTTGAAAACTGACGGAGGAGATAGCATAGAAACAGACGGACAGACGGACGGACGGACGGACGGACAGACGGACATGGCTATATCAACTCAGCTCGTCATGCTGATCAAGAATATATATACTTTATGTGGTCGGAGATGTTTCCTTCTGTGCGTTACAAACATCCGGACAATTTTAATATATCGAATTATGGCTAGATGTGATCTCCTATCCTGTTTATACAGCTTATTGCGCGTCCGATAAAGCATTTTTTGCATGACCCACCCAAAAAAAAATTATAGAATTGAATTGGGGGGAAATGGAAAGGCAGTAAACGTTTTTTCGCAGAGTTTTGAATTCAGGGCTTAAGTGGAAATTCACAAGAATTATATTTATTCGGAGGCTTTATAAATCTTATTCCCAATTCAAAAATGAATGCTAATAATTTTATATTGAAAGTTAGGGCTTTTTTAGGTTCCCATTTCCATGGTTTATACAACTTGAGCATTCCTGCTTTTGTATAAGTTTTTTTCCATTTGAATTTTTCCCCCAGTGTAAAGGGCAACCGTATTGTAGCCTCCCATTGGTTTGTACGCGTCTGGGCGTGGTCCGTATTTTTGTTTCGCCCCGCTCCTCGTGGGTTGTAATTTTATTTTTTTTTTTTTTTTTTTATATTTTAAACTTGGAATCTGGGCGCCGGTTCGGTGGTTAAACCCCCTTTTGTTGTTGTACATTTATTCAAAATACATTTTTTTGATATTACTATCGATACTAGATCGAATACTATCGATGTTCAAACTATTGATGCTGGGCACTATCGATGTTTTCACAACTCTACCAGTTACAAGCGCATCGCTATTTAAAGCAAAACTCACTAGTGACCTACACATTATTTAAGAAACACACCAAAAACATAATCTCTATAGATATAAAAGGGAGTGTCCTGACTGACTGACTGACTGACTGATTTCCTGATTGGCAATTATCACACAGCCTAAACGGTTAGAGATAGTAAGCTTATTTTTCATCCGATTGACTTAATACTTGGTTTCTAAGCAAAGTATGCGAAATAATTCGACACGTGTTTCCCCGGTTTTGGAAAATCCGCCCACAAAGAAAATGGACGGAAAATTCCGATTTCGATTCCGATTGGCTTGAAACTCGGTTTGTAAGAAAAAAATACGAAATAGTTTGAAATGTGTAGAAATGTGTGATAATCCGCCCCCAGGCGTGAAAATGCCCGGAAAATTAGACATGCAAAATAACCATTTTTCATTTAATTGACTTGAAACTCGGTTTCTAAGGTAAAAATGAGAATTCATTTGTTTTTTCATTTTCCGATGTTGGAAATACCGCCGAGATGCCCACTGGGAAGTGGTTATGAAGTAGATGGGATGTAGGTGGGATGTGAGTGGGATGTGTTGAAGACGCAGCGAAGCGCAACGGGTTATATGCTAGAATATATATATATTATAGCTTTTAAGTTAATCTTCTTCTTTATCGAAAACATAGTCTATTCAAATTTAATTAAACTCTTATTCTGCTATCTTTATTTGTAACTTTCTCTGTGAAATGTAAATTAATTTAATCTATTTGTAAAATTATCGTTAAACTGTTACCGTCGTGACTATGACATATAAGAATATTATATATACTTTTCTCACGTCATTTTTTTCACGTCCAACTATTCATGTCAATTGCTGAATTTTGGCATTGTGAGGATTTTCGGTCACACTAATTTCCATTTCCAAGAAATACTCAAAACAAGTTCGAAAGTCTGTCCAGCCCGACTGTAATATACTCTGTACCTGCAGAGACACGCACTGCGTCAGCGAACATTCTAAAGGTCATAACTTGAGTATTGTTTATCCAATCTTAATCATTCCAAGTTGCGGGGGCGGGAAACGTCGTGGCAAAAAAAAAAAACTTGATCTGCACATCATCATCAAATTCCAAACGTTCTCCAACCGGATTTTTGGGACTCGACAATGGACTCTTTTAAAATATCAAAATCGAAAAAAACTTCAGTCAAAAAGGCTTTTGTGTTCAATTTTAATAAGGAAGTTTATATTTTTATACCCTGTACCCATTAAAAATGGGTAAAAGGGGATCATGAAGTTGTGCAAATGTATGTAACAGATAGAAGGAAACATCTCCGACCCTATAAAGTATATATATTCTTGATCAGCATCAATAGCCGAGTCGATTTAGCCATGTCCGTCTGTCCGTCCGTCCGTCCGTCTGTCCGTCTGTCTGTATGAACGCGTCGGTCTCAGAGATGGTAAGAGATAGAGGTTTGACATGTATGGGACAAATGCTTCTTTTATCTGTACGCAGATCAAGTTTGTTTCAAATTTTGGCCACGCCCCCTTCCGCCCCCGCATTTTGGAAAAAACGTTATATCTCCCACAGTTTTGAAGATAGACGATTCGTACTAGAGATAGTTAGTAATTAGCAAAATAAATCGATTTGCCGAAGAAATGATAAAAATCGGATGAACGGTTCAGAAGTTATGAGCAAAAAAGCGAACCAAGCCACCCCGCCACCACCCCACCCACCCTAATAAAAATGTTGCATACTTTTCGGATGGTCACCCTAAGGAACGCAGGAGCACTATTAAACATGTTTTTTCATGACTAACGGGTTTATCGAAGTCGGTTAGAGCCGACTTTAACTTACGCTCTCGTTGTCAATTGTACAGGGTATATTGAAGTCGGGCTACTCGACTGCAACGGTCTTACTTGTTATACACTTGAAAAGTGTATTATAATTTTGCCCAGAAGTTTTTAACGCATACAAGGAATCATCTCCGACCACATCTATATATATAAATCTGTACGCCCGACTGACATATTATCAACGCCCAGCCTAAACGGCTTATCCTACAGGTTTGAGATTTGGTACAGACCTTCGTTTAGTTATGCAGGCGCGCACTAAAAAAGAAGAATTTGGAAAATTTCCACCCGGAAAAGTCGGAAAAGCGTCGGAAAAGTTTGTACGGGAAAAACTTTATTTTTCATCCGATTGACTTGAAACTTGGTTTGTAAGCATAGTACGCGAAATGATTCGACACGTGTTTTCCCGATTTCGGAAAATCCGCCCACGAGGAAAATGGCCGTAAAATTTTCATGCAAAAACTATTTTTCATCCGATTGGCTTGAAAATCGGTTTGTAAGGACAGAATTTGAAATAATTTGAAATGGGTTTTGCCATCTCGGAAAAATCCGCGTTGGCGGGAAAATGCCCGGAAAATTCTACATGCAAAATCTGCCATAGAAATGTTCGTTCGGAAAATGGGTTTTAGTGAGAAAAACTGTTTTGTTCTCAATATTACCGCTCCCAAACACGGTCATGGGTAATATTGAATGTTTTTGAGCTGATCTGCGAAGTTTGGTCGAAGTCGCTAGCCGTTGAGACAAGCTTTTTCAAGTGTATCAGAACTTCGGTACAGACGAAGTTAGCTTTGCCTTTCTCGTTTATATATTGACAAGGGTAATACTAAGCTTAACAGATGATCAGATCTCGTAATTGTGCTCCATCAAAACAATTGCAAAAGATGAAATAAGAACTAAGTTCGATTTCGATCAAATCATGCGGAATAGAAATTGTTTAATGTTCTAGATTCCAAAAACCGACTGTATTAGGTGGCTTTAAACTTCAAAATCCCATTGACCTTCATTCCAGCCTCTTGATGGCAAAAAGATTCGAATGAATTATTTTATCGTGATTTTTTAGCTATTATCTTTTTGGCAACACTGGTTTAAAAAGTTCACGCACGTTTCGTGTTTTGTTTCACTGCCAAACATCTTCAGTTTGGTCTATAATTTAACCATGAATCGTCTTACAAACGAACAACGCTTGCAAATTATTGAATCTTATTATCAAAATGTGTGCTCTGTTAAGAAAGTTTATCGCGCGCTTCTTCCGACCCACTGAAGCGGCTATTCGGGCTATTGTGACTAAATTTCGCACCAAATTTACATTGTTGGACATTAAACCACCAACACGCTTACGTAGAGTGCGAACTGAAGCTGTATCATTATCGATTCGTCGCCGTTCGCAGCAATCTGTTACTCAACAACGTGGAAAATTTTGCGGAAGAATTTAGGTGTGAACCCTTTCAAAATACAGCTGGTGCAAGAATTGAGCCCGAACGACCTACCGCAACGTAGAATTTTTGGTGAATGGGCTGTTGGAAATTTGGGACCGGTTAATTGGCCGCCTAGATCGTGCGACTTAACGCCTTTAGACTATTTTTTGTGGGGCTATTTTAAAGCTCATGTCTATACAGACAAGCCCGCTTCAACTGACGCATTGGTAGACAACATTGAAGCATTTATTCGTGAGATACCGGCCGAAATGTTGCAAAGAGTATGCCAAAATTGGACTAAGTGGATGGACCATTTGAGGCGCAGTCACGGTCAACATTTGCATAAAAGAAGCTTCAAACTTTAAATTATATGGACCGTACTATCGATTCAAATAAAGATTTCATTCATTTTTCTGAATTTTATGTGTTTTTTTTTAAACTTTCCTATAGCTCTTAAAAAATCACCCTTTAGAAACCAGAACTCTTAGCAATTCCGATCAATCGGATTCGGAAATGGGACCAGGCCTGATAGTGTTTTAGTGTTTTCCTAACACCCCGAAAATCTGAAGTTATGGCAATTATTTTGTTTTTTGGTACAAAACTTCACATATTGCGGGTATTAAGAAAAAACCATGTATGGAGAAATGCTCTACTCGACTGGCCCACTAATTTGCACTGGGTCTCGTGAAAAGTATGTTCAGATTTTGTTTGTTTTGCAACACGGTTATCTTTCCATAAAATGGTACACATTCCCTGTTCCAAAGGTTACCCAAAATTTATGTCCGAAATAAAAACCTACTTTTTGTTTAACTGACACTAAAAACTAGAATCAAATATTTATATGTGCCTATTTTCTTTACCAAGGACATTCAACCCTCAAATGGGCACTGCAACTTTGGAGCCAAACTCAGATCAAAAGCAAAATAAAATAAGAAAACATTTGCTGTATAAAAATATGGTTATTCTATGTGCCAAAACTTTGTCAATAAATATCATCGATGGCGGGATCCATGAAGCAATCAATAGGCATGCAATCAAGGACTGAATGGAGCAACTTCTGTCGGTTCGTGCTACTTTGCATGTTCTGGAGTCATTAACTCAAAAATGGAATCGAAATGAAATTGAAATAAAATGCACGACATGCCGAAAAGCCCCAAACACAGACAGGGAGCAGGAGCAGGAGAGAGTGGGAGAAAGTTAAGTGTAGAGTTGAGAGGAGTGAGTAAACAAACAACCAGAGCGTCGAGTGTTGTCGCCAGATAACCTGCGATAGCCCTGACTCAGACCCGGCAAACGGATTACATGAGAGTGTTACAAATTTTTATGCCTGTTCTAGAGAGAGAGTGAGAGGGGAATATTTAATTGGGAAAGAGAAAGGGAATGGCAGAGCAAAGTCAGTTGCTGTTGCTGTAGTTTGTACGTGCTATTTGCACAAAAGACCGGCATTTCAAGTGCCAAATGGCACGGAGAGAGAAGGAGAGAGGAAGAGAACGGCCACGTGAAATTGAGTTTTCATGTAGACTATTTCAATTTATTAATTGCTGGCGAATTTCGCTGTGAGAAGTGGGGTAAAGAAGTAGGTCCAAATGCCCGCTGAAATATCTCTTCATAAAAAAAAAAAAATATTTTGTATTCCAAAAATTGTGGAACGGGAAGCTTCACCATTTTTGTTGAAATACTTTGCATACTTTTTGACGCCAAGAGAAATTTGAAATTTTGCTGTGGCTTAGCGAGGGTTGATGGTGAAGTTATTGGTCAAACATATGTTTTAATATAGGAGCCAGCGTGTCTCTTTCCACACCACAAGATCCTTAAAATAGGCGTTTTATATCGTGTTAAGCCTAATTTATGGAGTACGGTCCCTTTTGAGTTATTTAAAAAAGAAAACCTGTTCTATTTTCACACATTAACAGATTATCCCATACAAAAGTTGAGGGTCATAGTGAAGCCATATCACTGCTTCTACAAAATAACCGGAAACAGTTAACACCGGCTAAGCCTTTGGGCCACTTGCCACAGTTAAATGTCATTAACTACTGCAGCAAAGAGGGTTATAGGGTGATATTTTTCCAACTCCCTCTCGCTCTCCGTGTGGCGTCACAGTCCTCTTATATTTAGAAAAAAAAGAGGCCTCGGCTTACCCCGCTGACATCTGACCTACGCTTCCTGCGTGTGTATGTGTGTATGTGTTAAGTGTTTGCCATCGAAAATTAATGACAAAGTAATGTCAGTCAAATGGATAGACAGGCCGAGACAAACGGACAGGTTAGACAGCCTCTGAGCATATGGACAAAAAGCTGTTCTACCTACAACTCAAAGCAAACCATCAATTCAACCCAGAGCCAGCCCTAGACAAGCTACCATCCATCCATCCATCCATCCCTTGTCATGTCAGTTGCCATAGCGCCACTCCAGGCAGTACCATTGTGAAAGTTTAGCGCAGCATCCTCAACCTTTGTTTCAGTTATCCCACCGTTCGCATACGGAAATTTTTGCTCATTGACGTTTTGTGCCTGCCTGATGCCTGCCTGCCTGCCTGTCGCTTTGAATAAATAACTGACGTGACGCAACAGACACATTACCCAACACAGGGACAGAAAGCTACAGATACAGTTACAATACAATCAACTGGCTGAACATCGTTTACCTGAAACAAGCACCCCGCCGTCAGCCCCCTTCCCCACCCGTCCAATCTTCGAGTCAAGTGACAGTCTAATCGTCTAACGGACTCACGCTCAGGCAGCATCCTGCCGAGTGTATCTTACCCTCTAGTTCCCATTACCAACCCCGACCTAACCAACCGTGTCCCAGTATTTATGCAAAAATTGCCTGCCACCACCTCCCCCTTATCCACTTCTCTCCTCTTCCTAGACTTCGGGTGTACTGTGGAACTGTCTCTGAAAATAGATCTGTGTGACAGTCTGTTGTTGCCCTCGGCAAGACACTGTGAAGCCTAGGTGCTGCAAAGTGGACAAGAAATTTCGAAATTTTAGATTTGTATATTTCATAAAATTAGAAGTCGAACTGCCAACTTTTGATAAATTTAAGCAATTGTTATAAAATGAGCTGATTTATCTTCCCACATTTAAATAAAAGTTGATCACCGATAAGCTCTTCTTTAAAAGTGTACGTAAAGCTAGAGATGAGAATGTGTGAGTGAGATTATTCTCCGCTCTAAAGCAAGGTTTGTGTCTGTGTCTCTCTCTAACACACAGTGAAGCATGGCTTCGGCAAGCATTCGGGGTAAACAAGCGTGCATGCTCGTGCTCCAGGGGCTATGGCTGGGGAACTCTGCACTAAAAAAACGCCACTTTTTCTAGATAGATGACAGAGTCAGACATAAACAAAATATGAGAAAGCTACAGCAACAATTGACACAGCTTTTGCGTCAGTCTCATTTTTAATTATTTTAATTCTGTTAAATCGTTTAATATCTTCTGGGTATATAAAAAAGCTATAATTGGCTTACACAATCCGTTCGAACGCAAATATGAAGAACTAGCTGCACCCGCCGCGACTTCGTCCGCGTCCAAGTTTTGAAAAAATCGTAGTAAGTAGAAAAATTTGTAAAGCTCCCTGATTACTGTGTTAATATCTATTTGTTAAAAAGAAATTATTTCTTAATATCATTGGCTTCATTAGCTTAATTTTAAGACATTTTCGAATTTACGGTTGATTAAAATAAATCCATCTGGAAAAGGAGGATTAAGTAAAGCGTGGAAAATGCAGTGGCCCTTACACATATTAAATTCTATTCCGTCCCGTCCTAAGGGACTCAACCAAATTTTGAAGTCGCGCGGAAATTCCAGAATTACTAATTATTCCCTTCCTGTCTTGTGAATGCCGAACAGATTATAGTCTTCTTCAGAAGGTCTATGTAGTGAATTTATGGTCAAGGGACAATTTATTTATAAGAGCGCACCATATACATTTGTTTTATATTAGATCTCCAGAATATTCTTTTCTGATCAATTTATGTAAATCAACGCAGTATGAGATATGTAACTATTTAAACATGTGTACCTATGTGTCT
>JAEIFU010001245.1:0-75466 GCA_018904235.1 Lordiphosa stackelbergi
AAACGCGAAAACGAATGCCCGTCGTTTTTTCTTCGGGGAAAAGTTTCGAATTGGCGTCCCGACTGCAGCGAGTTCTACGCTTCTTCTTGTGAATTTCGTCATTCCTTCTGTGATATTGCGTGTGAATAAAAAAAATTATCCTTAGAAGAGAATTAAATACCTGGATTAAGTATTCTCCTATTGACCGTGGGGCAAGAAAAAAGTAACTAAGCCAGAAGTTTGTTGCATATTTAGTTACTAATTTATGTCCAAAAATGTTTATAAGCAACGACTTTTACCGCAACAAGCAACTTTTATTTAGTTTTACAAATTTGTTGTTAAAGTTAAAATAAGGCTTTCTTGCTGACACTTAAACTATTTTTTTCTTTACATGTCAGAAAAAGTAAATGATTTGAGAATATTTAAATAATTGCTAAAATTTGCAGTCATGGAACTCAAGGTTCCACTCTCCAGGGTCTAAGTCTTTGCATCTATACCAACCCCCACTTTCAAAAGACTCCATTAACATATTATTTCTATTATTACTATTATTACCCCCTATGCACCATATGATAAACCCATTAGAATAAATTAAGATTTCAAAATTAATATGCCAGGCACAAGCACTCTCCGAAACCCACACACAATAGGTGCGTAATCTTTAAATCAACTGCTTCGTTCCGGGATCCCAACCCCCAAACCCGAACTCAAACATAAACATCATCAATTACAAAAACCTCGAACATCAACAACAACACAAAGACCAGAATCGTAGATCGTCCGCATTGCATTTGTTTGCTGCTTCGGATTGACAAAAGCAACAACACAACAAGGAAAACGGGCAAAGCAAAACAGAAAGAAAGAAAAAAGGCTCAGCCACTCAGGTGAAATCAAAATCAAATTCAACGCCAACGACTCGTCGCCCGTTCTCGTTCCCGGTCCCGATTCCTTGTCCTCGTCGTCATCATCATCATTTGGACTTGCGACTGTCGCGCTTAATGCGTGTGGATGGACATGAACGTGTAGGATTCGAATTGACATTATAAAAACTGGTTTGGTGCCAATATATTGCCCCTGCCGGTTACGCTTCCTACGCCGTCACGCCCTGCGTGTACCTGCCTACTCCTATTGACTCTGATTGTGGTTGTTGTTGTTAGTATTGTAAATATTGTTTTGGTTGTTGTTGTTGTCGTAGACTCTAGAATAAAATCTGCTTGTAAAGGGTGATTTTTTTGGGCGTTTGTTTTTTTGAAAATTCGAAACAAAAATTTAAAAATCGGTAAAGCCCGACTGTTAATACGCTGTACCTGCAGTAGCAGCGAACATTCATTTGGTCTTAACCTGAGCATCGTTCAACCAATCTTTATCATTCTTTTGGCCAATCGACAACTAATCTCCAATCGAACCACCTATCACAAAACTGCTTGGGAGATAGACATTTTTTCCAAATTGCGGAGGCGGGAGGGGGCGTGACAAAATTGAAACAAATATATATACTTTAAGAGTCGGAAATGATGCAGCTTTTCTGCATACCGCGTTCGTTTTCTACCTGCGATTTGTACTGAACTTCATGCCAAATGTTGAAATGAGAAAAATAAACGCGGCATTTAGAAGAGCTGACATAAACGCTATGGCCGGGTGTAGCCCAGCGGTTAGTGTGCTGGCCTGCTGTGCTCGAGGCGCGGTTCTGTTTCTATTTTACATTTACATAAACGTTATGGCTTGAAAATCTGGGTGACTGTTTAAATCTGGGCCCTAGGGCGATCGAGACTCGCTGATAACAGTTGTTCTTCCTTTTGTTGTTTGTTGGGCTCTCTCCCAAACTCATATGTTCCCACCGCTGATAAAAGTCTGTTTTACTAGACAGCGATTTTGCATATTTTAAAACAATTTTAATCCCAGTAGGTCAACAATTTTTAAATATACAATAAGCAAAATCCTTTTAACTTAGTCATTACTGGTATTAAGTCTTAGCCCTAAATGGACAAACCACTATTGGCTTGCTTGTACTCCTCTCAAATCCGAATTGATGAGCTCATCTAATTTCCTACTTTTGGCACTCAGCATTTGAAAATCCTCAACGTTAATTTAGAAAACATACATGCCAAGTGAGTCAGGCAATTTTGCTTAATGAAAAATATATATAAGAATTCAAGACACAGAAAAAAAAGTCGAGATATTTTCAATCTCTTAAATCTTGGAGTAAGCCCGGCTTGAGCTTGAAATTTCAATCTCGACTTCCACGAAATTCCACACAATTCAATCCTATCAGGATTGATCCATGCCTTTCGAACTTGAATCATTCCAAATGCGCCTACTTCAATCCCTTTCAAGATCACATGTCCATAAATTGGAGAGCGAGAGTGAAGAAATATAAGCAACCTTTTAGACGTAGCAACAACCGATGGGGTTGGTGGTGTGCGATGAAATGCCATTCCATTCAAATTTGAAGTTGATAAGAATGTCCTATGGCATGTGGCCTGGCGGAGAAGGAAGAAGAGTTGTCTTTCCTCAAAATTAAAAAGTCAAACATGCCAAAATTGTACAGCTTAAGGATTAAATAATTTTTTTTTCTAAAATTTTTGCGCCAATTCAATCTCTTAAAGGATTACCCCGGTATAACTGTAATCTTTCTTGGGATCAAAAAGCGTAATTTTATACTTGAAAAGTGTATTATATTTATAATTTGACCATGGAGGGTATAATATATATATTTATGTATATTTATTTTTTTTTTTATTTTTTTTTTTTTTTTTTTTTTTTAAATTTTGATATATTTAATTTTTTTTATTATGAAATGTTCGTCGGAAAATGGATTTTAGTGAGAAAAACTTTTTTTGTTCTCATATAACTGCTCTCAAACACGGTCAGGGTAATATAATTTTTTAATCTGATCTGCGAAGTTTGGTCAAGTCGCTAACCGTTGAGCAGGCTGTATCAAAACTTCGTACAGACAATAGCTTTGCCTTTCTCTTTTCTGATCGGTTCAAGCATATCCTGTATTACGTTGTTTTCATTACCGCTTGGGATTGATTTGATCCCATATAGATTTGAATTTTTCGAGTGCACTGATTAGAGCTACATTTTTCGTTTAGAATTTCCACAAGCACATGTAGGATTCCGAATTTCCAAACGTTAATGTAGAAAACCGAAACAGTTCGTGTGATATTCAGATTGCTGCATGAAAAATGTTGAAGTTATTTGGACTTTGCCTTGGGCGCTATATTTTTCATTTCTACATGTTGGCCGTTTTTCTGAACGCCAGTGTAGCTTCCTGCAAACTGCATTCAGCGTATGCAATTTAGCAGGCCAGAAATACGCTTTGTTTACGATTGATGTTTCCTACACGCCAGTGGCGTAGCGTGTGGTTATGCCGCCCGGGGCGGAAGGCGACTTTGCCGCCCCCTCCCTCTTGAATCGTTCTACATTTTAAAGTTCTTTCTAAAATCAAGTTATTCTTATTCATTGTATAAAAAACTTCTCTGTAACATAAAGGGGACGTACGCAGGATTTTGATTGGGGATGACAAAGACCCAAATTGTTCGAGGGGGGTATTAGTATTATTTTGCTGAAGTTGCTATCATAGACATTGTTAAGTGTTATTGGAAAAAAATTGTTTAACTGTGGAATATTCATATAAGAAGGATGCGCCGCAGGCGAAAATTTTTACGCAAATGCCGCTGAATCGTTTTTACATACTCTTAACCTAAATCGAAACAAAAATTATTTCGGGGTAGAGCACAGTTTTCTGGTTTGATGGCAAATGTGTTTCGAATTTAGTTTTTATTCTAAAAAACTTTCTTTGTAGTCTGCCTGAAGAGGTTTTAACTGGTGGCTTATACAGGGTTGTCCATTTCGACGGACCCATCTGGCAACGCCATAACTTTTGACAGAGATGTCAGATCGCTTAATCGCTTGAAGCGTCAGTCCAAGCATATTTTTACCATGGAACAATACACGCCACCGAGCGACTCTAAAATAGTTGAAATTTACATTCAACAGAACAAGTCAATTGTGAAAACTCAACGTGCTTTTAAAAAATTAAAAAATGTATGAATGGGACCGTAAACAAGCAAAATTGCCGTATTTACGCCACTGAAAATCCTCAGGAGATTCAGAAGTGCCTCTTCATGACGAAAAAGTCACAGTTTGGTGCGGCGTTAGTGCGAAAACGGTCATTGGGCCGTTTTTCTTCCAAAATAAAAAATGGCCATGCTGTTACCATCAACCAGGAGCGTTATCGCGACATGATGACCAATTTTGTGATGCCAATTATTCGTCGAAAGCGTATGAGGCAGTTCTGGTTTCAACAAGACGGCGCTCCACCGCACACAAGTCGCATAACAATCGATTTTCTGAAGAAATTGTTTCCGGGCCGTTTGATGTCGAAAAGTGGTGATTTGGACTGGCCACCGCGTTCGCCCGATTTGACGCCGCCTGACTTCTTCTTGTGGGGATATTTGAAGTCAAAGGTTTACGTTAACAAGCCAAGGACCTCAGAAGAGCTCAAGGACAACATTCGTGAAGAAATAGCCGCTATTCCGGCCGAAATGTTGGCGAAATCGATGGAAAATGCTGCAAAAGGGCACAATACGCCATCAACGCCAGAGGCGGCCATTTGAGAGATATCATATTCAAAAATTGATGTAAACAAATCTACTTGGAACAAATTAAATGATTAAGATTGCCAACCGCCAAAATTTTTATTTTTACCCCGGGTAGGTATTAGTCGTGCAAAATATCAACAGGGAAGAATCATCATTCCCTCCGCCTTAAAGTATTATTCTTGTCAGCATCACAGCCGGTCGTATAGCTGTCCCGTCTTCCCTCCCGTCGTCCGTCGTCCGTCTGTCTTTGAACAAGATCTCGGATGGTAAGAGATAATTTGCTGTATGACAAATGTTTCTTTATACTGTCGTCAGTTTTTTTCAATTTGGCCACGCCCCCTCCCCCGCTTTGAAAAAATTTATCTCCTCAGTTTTGAGATAGAGATTGTACCTTCTAGATATTTTTAAATATCATTTCACACTGAATATAAAGAAGAGCGGTTCTCAGTTATAGAAAAGTGAACCCGCCCACCACCCCCTCCACCCCACAACCAACATTTGGATGGGGAGAAGGACCGACCACCTTTTATTTAGTAGACTATATAATCGGTACCGCTTTCTCTGTTTTCTTTGATTTTTTAAAAAAACATGGGTCCGTCGAATATGGGCAACCCTGTACATAGAGTATAATAAGTTTGTGCAAAAGTATGTAACAGGGAGAAGGAATCATTTCCGACCCTATAAAGTATATATATTCTTGATCAGCATCAACAGCCGAGTCGATATAGCCATGTCCGTCTGTCCGTCCGTATGAACAAACAGATCTCAGAGATGGTAAGAGATAAAGGCTTGGCATGTATGGGACAAATGCTTCTTATACTTGCAGGCAGATCAAGTTTATTTTCAATTTTTGCCACGCCCCCTTCCGCCCCCGCAAATTGAAAAAAAAACGTCATATCTTCGACAGTTTTGTAGATAGAGGGTTTGTACCTTCTAGAAATGATAAAGATCGGATGAGCGGTTCTCAAGTTATGAGCAAATAAGTGAATCACTCCCTCCACCCCCCTCCCACCCATGCACAACCAACGCTGCACATTCTTAGAAAGAGAGAGAGAGAGAGAGAGAGGGAGGGAGAGAAAAACTTAGTGATGAGCGCAGCAGCAGCATTGCATACAGCTCGTACTTTGGGTACAGAGTATGTTATAGTCGGGCTTGACTGACTTTCTCACTTGTTTTTTTTGTAACACTGTGTAATCAGTCAGTCACTATGTCAGTCGGGCATACAGATTTATATATAGATTGAGCCTCTTTTTTCCCCAATATCTTTTTACTTTTAAAAGTCTGTCACTATGTCAGTTGGGCGTGCAGATTTATATATATAGACTAGCATTATTTATCTATTCGATTGGTAAGGATCAGATGAACGGTAGTCAAGTTTTGAGCAAAAGAAAGTTTTCTGCTGCAGCATTAATAACAAATGGTGCACCACATTTTCAAAGATCCTGCAGGATAACACCCTTATCCGCGCAGTCACCGATTGCAGCACTTCCATAGAATAAAACTCCACACCCTTAATCGTTTCTATTATATCGAAATAATCAGACTCTTTCAGGACAAAGCCACATAATATAGATGGATTATTTTCGTCCAGTTTATATGAAATCTTTAATAGAAAATTTCTGCAAATGACATTTTGTGGGATTGTAAAACTCTTCCCACCAGGATGTGGCTCATCAGCATTTAGAAACTTTCAAATATACCCCTCCCCCACCCTGCTGTCCACGGTACTCCATATTCTTGGTTAATGTAGTCAAATTACATTGCCTGGAAATGCATCTTCTCGCAGACGCATATTCATTTACCAAGAGCCCCCTAACTCCGAAACTGGCTCTGGCCCTGGCCCATATGGCAGCAGCAATTAACTTAAAATGTCATTAACCAGCATCGTAGGTGAGAGGCGCAGACACAGACTGACATATGACAGGCACATCAAGCGAGAACCAGCCCAACCCAGGTTCAGCATCACTAAGAACGCCCTCGCCTCCGCCTGTGTACATATTATATTCCCTGACGTTCCACCTTGGCATTAAACGCTTGATTAAATTTCACTACAAATGGGCTGGGCAGGGAAATACACACTCGCTCCTCGCTCCTACATACATATGTGCGTATGCATATCCATTATTGGAAAAAGGTCATCGCAGCTTGGCCATATGTTGCCGTTGTTGTTGATACGCAACCTTAGCCAGCGGCATCTGCATATGGTGATGATGTTTTGACTGTCATCGCAATTAGAAAGCTCATCTCCGCTTTTTTCTCCGTTTCTGCTGATCTCACTTGCCGCAATTCTTGCATTTCATTTCCCATGAAACATGTTCCCTTCCGGCAGCGGCAGCGGCAGGCGGTAAGCGGCAAGCGTCAAGCGGCATCAAATGGGGAAGCCTAAAAAGTGCGCCGCAGCGAAACGCGGTGAGAAAATGTTTTGCATTATTTACATTTTTACTGCAGTTAGTTAGTTGCTCTGCCGTTCTGGCTGTCGCTGTTTCGGCCAATGTACAATGGGCAATAAGTCCATTTATTTTAACCCATTAACGAATCGATTGTAAAAAGATTAGGTTCGGTTCGGGTTCAGGTTTTGGGGGGTCAACATCACATTTGAATTTTGATAAAAAAAAAAATTTTAAAATTCAGAAAGTGGCCCATAGTGCATGGCTTCTCTGCAGGACATCCGTCATCCGTTGCGCTTGCTTTGGTTTTTGTTTTTTTAGTTTTTGGTTTTATTGCATCGCTTCCTGCTGCCGCGCCGCCGTCGAACCTGTTGCCGTTGCTCTCATTAACAAATTGTCAGGTGTGTGCTAGCGACGACGTCGTCGACTCTGCAGTTATTCGTCATGGTTTGGTTAATCAGCACAGAACCGGAGCCGAGCGCAGAGCATTACGATTACGACGTCGTCAAATTTGCCGTCCAGAACATGTTTGCAATTCAACTGTAAAAGCATTTAAACGGAGAGTTTGTCGGCTTCCAAAACTCATTTCCCCCTTGCCACTCCACCACCCCCCCCGCCCCACTCTCTTGTTCTTTCCTTGAAGTCTGTTTACCTGCTCGTAAACAAATGCCGGCTTAATCAATTCGTAAAACTGTTCAAACCTCAAGTGATAACAAACAAAGGCGAGACGCAATGAAAGAAAGTCCCAGGCCTCAGGTTCCAGTACCCCCTCCCCCACCCCCCAAATGGTCAACAGCAGCCGCAGCAGCATTCGGCCCCGTCTGCGGATGCCCCATGTTTATTTTCTCACAAAGGCGGCAAAACAAATAAATGCCGTTGCCTTTTGAGAATTGATTTTGAAAACCTAATCAAATTGAACAGCCCAGGATGATGTTTATCATTGGCGGGTACGGGTACTTTAACTTGTTTAAGCCTCTGGACTAAAATGTTGGAATTGGATTGATTTCCGATTTGATGGACTTAAAGCTTAAACATGTTCAAAACATTAAGAGTTGCGGTTTAATAGACTACAAAACCAGAATCATAAGTGCACTCAGTGAATAAATCAATGTCGATAAATTTAAGGTTTTACTTAAGGTTCTTACTGAACCGATTTCAAAGAATGTTCCACTCTAATTAATTTAAAGAGGAGCTTATAGCAAACAGATGCATATTGAAATTGGGAACAATTATGAAGATTTTAAATATACCATCAATATTAAGCTGGCTCGAGGTCTCGCTATGCTTGCACATAACTAGAAAATTAAACAGCTGTACGATCAACAAGCCTCCTTTGTGTTGTGTTGTGTTCCTGATTTTTAAAGAGACCTCGAGCCAGCTTAATATTGATGGTTTGATTATCATAAAGGTAAATTATGATATAAATACTCTTAGAATAACTTGCAAGTTTTAGCCGGCTGGAGGTCATGGTTTGTTTGCACACATTATTGAAACAGGAACACACAACACCACAAAAGAGGCAGGTCGACTTTACAGTTGTTTCAAGAACCTTCCGGTTCTCTTTTCAATGGTCTTTGCCCAGGTAAAAACACAGATATAGACGTTAGTGACAAGGTTCTAGTAAAAAACGTTATACTAACAAACAAACTGACTCCAACGTTCGACACAACAGAGTACAAGGTAAAAGAGGAAAATGGAAATATATTGTAGTTAAAGTTGACGGGGGGAAGAAAACTAACTCGAATCCTTTGCCATTAAAAAAATAATGTCAAAAAAGTCTTGCGGTATTTCCGCAAGCTTGTCTTTGCAAGCGCGTAGTTCTAGTTGTATTCATCGCATCGGTTCACGCTAGAGCTTTTTGGAAAGCTCTTTTCACGCGCTAACACGCGTTTGATTTATTGATGTTTGTTTTTAGTTGTTCGTTTGCGTCGTGGGCGGAAAATAGACGTACTACGATAAAGGCAAAAATGCATCTCATGCTGCCAATAAAATTTGTGCAGTTTATGGACCCGATACAGTTTCCATTTCCACCGCACAACGATGGTTTTAACGTTTTCGTTCTGGTGCAGAGGAGATCGAAGAAGCGCCACGGTCCGGAAGGCCTGTCGTCGAAAATTGCCATAAAATCGCTGAATTGATCGAAAGAGACCGGCATAGTAGCAGCCTTAGCATCGGCCAAGAGCTGGGCATAAGTCATCAAACCGTTATAAACCATTTTAAGAAGCTTGGATTCAAAAAGAAGCTCGATGTATGGGTGCCACACGATTTGACGCAAAAAAACATTTTTGCCCGTTTGGATGCATGCGAATCGCTTCTGAATCGCAACAAAATCGACCCGTTTTTGAAGCGGATGGTGACTGGCGATGAAAAGTGGGTCACTTACGACAACGTGAAGCGCAAACGGTCGTGGTCGAAAAGCGGTGAAGCTGCCCAGACGGTGGCCAAGCCTGGATTGACGGCCAGGAAGGTTCTTCTGTGTGTTTGGTGGGATAGGCAGGGAATCATCCACTATGAGCTGCTCCCCTATGGCCAAACGCTCAATTCGGTCCTGTACTGCAAACAACTGGACCGCTTGAATGCAGCACTCATGCAGAAGAGGCCATCTTTGATCAACAGAGGCCGAATTGTCTTCCATCAGGACAACGATAGGCCACACACATCTTTGGTGACGAGCCAGAAGCTCCGGGAGCTCGGATGGGAGGTTCTTTTGCATCCACCGTATAGTCCGGATCTCGCACCAAGTGATTACCACCTATTTCTGTCCATGGCGAACGAGCTTGGTAGTCGGAAGTTGGCCACAAGAGAGTCCTGTGAAAATTGGCTCTCCGAGTTTTTTTCCAGTAGGGAAGCGAGCTTCTATAAGAGGGGCATTATGAAGTTGGCATCTCGTTGGGAACTCGTCATCGAACAAAACGGCGCATATTTGACTTAAATCGCATTATTATAAACAATTTTATGAATAATTGAAAATTCAATAAAAAATACCGCAAGACTTTTTTGACAACCCTTATACTAACAAATAAACTACTCCAACGTTCAACACAACAGGGTATGAGGTAAAGGGAAAAGGTGGGTAGTTAAAGTTGATGGGGGGGGAAGAATACTAACTCGAAACGTTTGCCATTTAAAAAAAATACAAAAGTCTGCGGGACCTACAAAAGTCGAGGTTCAGTTAACTGCGACAAGCCTTCTAGATTCTTCAATTCTAGATGTCCCCTCGACGCCTATGATGGCGTTGGCACCCACTGCGGAGGAGACCAACTCAATCGAAAACTCCCAATGTCGGCTACCACTAGAGGCAAAAACATTGGAGGGATGTGATAGCCGGAACTTATAACTAAAAACACAAACACAAATAACACAACATAGACACCCATTAGATCATCTGTCATAGACAGGTTGAAATATACTGTCCAGGCATACGGCATCAAGGCATACTAAACAAGGTAGGCTCACTCCTCTCTCTCTCTCTTGACAACTTGATAAATTTCACTCAGTAAGCCATGGAGCAAAGAATATTAGAGAGAAAGGTTGCTCAATCGACACCGCTTCTGTCAGAAAATTGTCAGCTGTTCGCTCTCATTTACGCTCTCTAGATACTTTTTGGTCAGCTGTTCGCTCTCTCTGGATACATTTGGGTTATGGTCGTCTCCCTCTAAACACAGTGATTTCCTACTGGCACTTTTAAGTATCTTTTTGGGCACTATCGTTTAGCACCACCAAAATTGAGAGGCAGCGCAAACGTTCTCTCTAATTCAAATTGCTCCATGAGTAAGCAACTGTTGTAAGCAAAGCATCTCCGCGGACGAATTTTTTGTGTTTTACTTAGTAGATTAGTAGTCTTTGTATTGAAATATATTACTCTCTCGCTCTCGTTCTCTTTGACATAAATATAAAAAGTTGTGAGAGAGCACATAATAAAATAAATAATAAATTAACTAAATTTAAACCGTGTACTTTTGGAGATAGGAGTCATTTAAGTCCTGAATTCCTGCGATGTTGTCCCTTATTACGCGGTTGAACATTAGTTCGGTGGGTGGACTTCCGGTGGTGCCGTGAGGTAACATGTGTACAAAGTCCTGGATTTCTTCTAAGAAACGTTTTTATTAGCATATTCTATCTTCAAACGTTTAAGCAATGACCTGTTCATATTTTCACTTCCCCATTCGCTTGTGGCCAGTATGGGGGGGGCTTAAGATTTGTTCAATACCACAGGATTTGCAATACTGGTCAAACTCCTTACTAACATATTGCCTGCCATTGTCGATTTTTAAATTTTTCGGTATGCCTAACCTGAAGAATATTTCTCGCATTGCCTCGATTAACGTTTGAGGCGTAATGGACCGAATTAGCTTGAACTCCATGTAAAGGGAATAGTAGTCAATAAGGACAAAAACATGTTGCCCATTTGGTAGTGGGCCAAGTAGATCAGAGGCGAGTGATATCCACGGACCATTCGGAAAAGTGTGTCTGCTCATCGGTGCTGGTTTACTTGGAAGTGAGACTAGTAGGCAATCTTTACAACATTTTACAAACTTTTCCACTTCTCTATCAATTAAAGGCCACCACACTTCAGCTCTTAAGCGTTCCACTAAATTCCTCTGAAAAATTTCTGGTGCCGAACTTACCCCAAACATAAGTCGTTTGTATCTGAATAGGCCTTTTGTGGTTATAAACGTTGTAATGGCTCAGCTGGATTCGTCTAGTTCCAACTGATGGTATGCGTTCTTCAAATCCAAACAAGAGAAGAACTTTGCATCTCTAAGTATCGTCATGAAGGTCTCCAATGTTGGCAGGGAGTAATTTTCCCTGAGTACCGCCTTATTGACCCGCCTCATATCGGCGCACAGCCTGATGCCGCCATTTGGTTTAAATGCTATCACAACTGGTGAGATCCAGGGGCTCAGGCCTCCTTTCCATAACGTAAAATGTAGCAATCTCTTCTTGATTTCTGCTTGATATTGGAGCTTCAAAGACCGTAGTGATTTGCAATATGTGCTATTTTGGATACGTTTTGTATCACCAAGGAGAACGTTTTTAAAAAAACGAAAATAACTGTTATGATATTAAATTTTAACCAAAACACTCGCGGTGAAGGGAGTTAGCTACGAATACGAGAAATTTACCATTGTTCAAGTATTTGCAAGGACTATGAAATTAGGACCTAAAAATAAAAAAAAAACTTTAAAAATATAAATTTTTTTTTAACCGTTATTTTCTAATTTTTATATAAAAGTTTTTTAATAACAGTTATTTTTAATATACAGGGTTGCCCATATTCGACGGACCCATGTTTTTTTTTTAAAAATCAAAGAAAAAATAAAAATTTGGCGGTTGGCAATCTTAATCATTTAATTTGTTCCAAGTAGATTTGTTTACATAAATTTTTGAATATGATATCTCTCAAATGGCCGCCTCTGGCGTTGATGGCGTATTGTGCCCTTTTTGCAGCATTTTCCATCGATTTCGCCAACATTTCGGCCGGAAAGCGGCTATTTCTTCACGAATGTTGTCCTTGAGCTCTTCTACGGTCCTTGGCTTGTTAACGTAAACCTTTGACTTCAAATATCCCCACAAGAAGAAGTCAGGCGCGATAACGCTCCTGGTTGATGGTAACAGCATGGCCATTTTCATTTTGGAAGAAAAACGGCCCAATGACCGTTTTCGCACTAACGCCGCACCAAACTGTGACTTTTTCGTCATGAAGAGGCACTTCTTGAATCTCCTGAGGATTTTCAATGGCGTAAATACGGCAATTTTGCTTATTTAAAGTCCCATTCATACATTTTTTAATAAATTTTTTAATGTTTTAAAAGCACGTTGAGTTTTCACAATTGACTTGTTCTGTTGAATGTAAATTTCAACTATTTCAGAGCGCTCGCGTGGCGTGTATTGTTCCATGGTAAAAATATGCTTGAACTGACGCTTCAAACGCGGTATGTCATTAAGCGATCTGACATCTCTGTCAAAAGTTATGGCGTTGCCAGATGGGTCCGTCGAATATGGACAACCCTGTATATTCAAAAAAATTGATTTATTTAAAAGTTAAAAATAAACGTTGACTAGCAATATTTGCCAAGTTATACAAGCTATCAAGACATAAAGTTGCGTATGCACATTAGGGGGGGTCGATTTGTATGGGCCGAAAATTACGTACAAAGCGTTTAGCAAAAACGAAATCTACGGTCGATTCTAAAAAAAATTCACCAAGAAACCATGGGTCTAAAACAGAGAGGGGCATGCACACATATCGTCACACTTTTCACACGCATACAAGCACAATTTGCGTGCACAACATTCGTGTTCTATAAATAGCTTTCAATGCTTATAGCGTACGTGTGATTTTGTGCAGTCAGCCGCGGCAGAGCCCCAATGCACGTGTGCATAGGAACGTCGCGACGCGCCCATCTCTGGTCTAAAATGAATTTGCAAAAGTACAGATCTCTCACATGGTAAGAGATAGAGGTTTGACTTGTATGGGACAAATACTTCTTGTAGATGCAGGCAGATACATTTTTATATCACAGGTTGCCACGCCCCCTTCCGCCCCCGCAATTCAGAAAAAACCTCATATCTGCCACAGATTTGCAGAAAGATGGTTGGTACCTTCTAGAGATATTTTGTAATTAAGATTATTTATCGCTTCGCCAACCAAATGACTAAGATCGGACAAACGATAGTCGAGTTATAAGCAAAACGATTTTTTTCTGCTGGGTAACACCGGTTCAACGTTGTTGGGCAGCACTGGACTCGCTTTATGACTTCTTTATCATTTTGTGTGGCTGCTATATTAAATTTATCAGATATATGTAAGCTTTGGGGGACTCAGAGTATGTTATAGTCGGGCTTCACTGACTTTCTAACTTGTTTTTTGGGAAAATGTAATATAAATATTTGAAGTCGATTTGCGCGGACTAGGATTTCATTTTAGACCCATGGTTTCTTGGTGAAATTTTCTTAGAATCAACCGTAGATTTGGTTTTTGTTATACGCTTTGGAAGAAAAAAAAACGACCCCCCTAATGCACATACCTTGCGTCCTACTACCACCAAAAACGTTTTTTTCTAAATTTTTCAATTCAATTGTATTATAGAAATAAAACTGCGAATCATCCCTCAAAATTTCGCCTCAGTGTGGTTCCACTAAAGCAAACATTTTTAAGCGCGAGGACTAAAAAACAGACGTGAGGATGATGATCGGCTTGTGGATTTTTCAAATTGTTTTGGGCTGTCTCCTAACTTTTGGTTGAATTAGTTTAAGAAATAGTTTACGAACTTAACCCACCGGACCGAAGCTTCTGCAGAGTTTAAGAGGATTGGAGCCTTGTTCTAAATTGTGGCAGTTTTACCTTTAATTCTCATCAGATGCCACATTATTCACAAGGGTATACAGTTGTCGATAATTCTGTCTTTTCTTCTCACAACTATCTCAACGACCACCAGGCGACTGAGTTGTAAACTCCTCCTCCTCAGCTTCATCTTCATCGTAATTAAATATCCAAATTAAATGTAAGCAAATGCCGTCTTCTCAAAACTATGTAGGGGTTGGATCTTTTGTATCTGTAAATAGCAACGCATCCAAGTGAGGCATTTTATGCAACACACGCCAAAAAGTGAAGTAAGTAGCCAACAGGAGGGGAAGGCGGGGGTTTAGTGGGGGCTCCAACTGAGAACAGAGCCCATCATTTGCATGGGCTGTCTTTCAATTTTTCCTTCTTTCTTTTCAGTAGTTGCAATCACTCTCGTTGTTGTTGTTATTGTAATTTTTGTTGCTTATGCAAACGCATGGGGCATGTCTCCCGCAACTCTAATGACTTCAACAGCGCTGACTGCGGCTCCATCTGGCTGCGCTGTCGCTTAGCTTTTCCAAAGGCACAGACAATGAAAAACATTTTCCTGTCTGCGTTCGTTTTTTTTTGTGTTTTGTTTTTTTTTTTTGTGTGATGTTGCGTTGCCTGCACTCAACCCCTGCCCCTGTCCTTGCCCCGTCCCTAGGGTACTTCCACTGCCACGATCAACATAAAAATCCATATGAAGTCGATGACTTTTTTGTTTTTGTGTTCTATGCGTTGTCGACGTTTGCTTCGAATCTCTTCGGCTTACACTCACACTCAAGAGGGCAATTTAATGAGTTAGAAGTATTTTTTCTTAGATAAAAGATATTGTATTAAGGTTTAATTATTGAACATACTGGCATGTTCTTAGTTCCTCTAGTTTTTGAGAAGTAAATCAAATGCAATTCCGCTTCGTTTATGTAGTTTTACTGGTCCAAACGAGAATGGCACTAGATCAGCGTTTGTCAAGAAGAGCGAAGCCAAAAAACGAGAGTGTATTGGTGTGCGAAAATAAAGCGCGGTGAACCAACTAGTTAGCGACTGAATTCCTGTTTACTCTCTTGGCCTCAGCTTCGGCATGCGTTCGGCACGTGTACGTGTAAACAGCAAAACTTCTTCGACCCCTGGGGGCTACCGGTGACCATCGCTGCACTAGATTAGTGCCGGCTAAATGAAGAGGACAGAAAACTGAGCTTATGTTGGTGAACAAGAGAGATCTCTTCAGACTAAAGCCGTTTTATTTGCAATTCAGTGTTCACCGAGTCACACAAGCATGAGATCAGCTCGCGTTTGCATAAAAACACGAGTGACTTCGGCCCCCGGTAGCTTTAGGTGACCGGTTCTGCACTAGATACATAAGAGAGAATCCACAATTCCAAGCGAAACGATAGAAAATGGAACAGTCGAAGATAAGACGCCGACTTTTAGGTTCAACTTTTTATACCCTTGAAGAGGGTATATTAAAATTGTCCGGATGTTTGAAACGCATAGAAGGTAGCATCTCCGACCACATTAAGTATATATGGGCTAATCCTGCGTTGCGGACGTTACATTTGTACGCAAATTTGCTTGTTATAATTGACATAGCTGGCGTCCACATTGGTAAATTTCAATGATTATTTTTGCAAAATGCAGTTCTTTGGGAGTACTCTCAAACCCAATTCAAAATAAAAGGTTATCTGTTTTTGAAAAAAAGTTATTCTTGTTTAAAGTTCCGTTGCGGACGTTACAAAAAATGTAAGTCGACCTTGAGGCTTATGTGCATTTCCACATATTTTAGCGAATTTTTCATTTTAAATAAATCAAGTCTGACTACAAAAAATTAAGTGGAATAAACGACCATTTCAACCCAGCTTACAAAAGAATAATAAGTCGTCCCGTTATTTAAATATCTTAATTTTTGGTCTGATGCGGACGTTACACTTTTTCCATTAAGTCAAACTGTGTAAAAAAAAAGTAGTATTTCATCCGATTGACTTGAAACTTGGTTTGCAAGCATAGTACGCGAAATAATTTGACACTTGTTTTTCCGATTTTGGAAAATCCGCCCACGAGGAAAACGTCCGGAAAATTCAGCATGGAAAAAAAATTTTTCACCCGATTGGCTTGAAATTCGATTCGGTTTGTAAAATGGGACAGAATACGAAATAGTTTGAAATTTTCCGTGCTGAAAAATTTTTCAATGAAATCGGAAAAAATCCGTTGGCTTGAAACTCTTTGTAGGCGTGAAAAAATGCCCGGAAAATTCTACATGCGATATAAATATTTTTCATCCAATTTTCTTGAAACTCGGTTTGCAAGGTCAAAATGAGAATTCATTTGTGTTTTGATTTTCCGATGTTGGAAATAACGCCGAGATGCCCACTGGGATGTGAATGGGATGTAGGTGGGATGTAGATGGTTAGTTGTTTTGGAAGTGGGTGGAAAATGGGTGGTAAATGGTTGTGAAGTGGTTGGAATGTGGCGGGAAGTGGGAGGGAAGTGGGTGGGAAGTGGGCGGGGGAAGTGGGAGGAATTGGTGTGTGGGATTGTGGAGAGGGATATGGGAGGGATGGGGGTAGGAGTTGGAGGGAGAACCCATCAGCAAAGTTCGATTTCTGGGTTCTACTTGGTATTATTATAGTTAATATGGTTTGGTTCTATAATGTTGAAGGCGCAGCAAAGCGCGTCGGGTTATTTACTAGTCTATATAAAAAGAGAAAGCAAAGCTAACTTCGTCTGTGCCGAAGTTTCTTCTTGAATAGGTCGGACATGGTTTCATCTATGAGTTTCAAACTTCTGGGCAAAATTATAATACACTTTTCAAGTGTATAAAAATGGATCGTGGTTTGTTAAAATGCTTAAAACTTAAAAACTAGTGGACCAAATTGATTACATCCTGCTGCAGGGTTGTTCGCAATTGCTTCGCAAAGGTTTAGGAAAAGGAAAAGAAGGATAATTCTTAAAATTTGGCTTAGTACAAGATGCTCATTTTGTTTTTCACATCAATTCAATTGCAGTGCAACACTTGGCGCAGTAGGTGGTAATTCTATGAGAAAGCTAAGCTCTCTCTTCTTTACTTTGTGTAATGTAAATTGTTGATTAGTGAACAGCAACAACAAATTCTTCCTAAGAACACTGATCGTGCAGACTTTCGACAAGGTTAAAGGGTTTCAATTGAAGACCGATATGCAGTCTGAACTTTATTTTAGCGTAAAAGATAACGCTTTATGAGGATACAAAATTCTTCTATTTTTCATTTCCCTCAAAGTTATACGACAACACAAACTAAACTTTAAATAGTCAGGTGGCTCCACAGTCTTGTAAACTGACTGGTTAAACTGCCCTCGTACATACAACTTACATATTTAAATTTAAATGTGCATATGCCATCTATCCATCCAATCCATTGTTGTTGTTGCTGCTGTTGTTGTTGGACTGTGTTGGTATGTGAATGCTCTCTAATCTTCTAATGTCGTTGAACCTTTCCTCCTTTTTTTATTGTGCGGCTCACAACTTTATTATTATTATTGTTATTGTTATTTTGTGCGTGTATTTTTCCTCATTGTTTGTGCTTTTGCAGATTCGCTTGTCCCATCTCGTCTCGTCTTTTATGTCATAGTAGAAAACCAGCAACAACAACAACTGATGACAGCGATAACAGCAGCAGCAGCAGCAGCAACACCAACAACAACAACTGCACACGTGCATTCTGCCGCAGCCGCTGCCTCTTAGCAATTATTTCCAATTTAGCAATACAACACAGGCAGCAACTGTGGCAGCCTCTGGCCAGGGCTTGGCTCTGGCCCACTCCTATTGTCTTTTGCCACTGACACAGTTCATTGGCCCCTCATCTCCAGCTCCAGCTGCATCATCATCACGGCTGGGGTCAGGCCTGCCCTGTTCCATGCAATTACTTCATGTACTTGGTCTGTAATAACACGGAGTAGAACTGTACGTAAACTGGTTGCCAGTTTGCCCAGTTGCCCAGGATGCTGCTGCTGCTGCTCTGATGCTGTTGCTGTTGCTGGAGTCTACAGAGAGTTATCTATATCTATCTATGGCCCAACTAGGAAAACCAGTTATTGGGGGCCCAGGCTTGTTGCACGCCCCTTTTGCTGCCACAGCGTGTTGTCGTAGTCGTTGTTGTCAGAGGCAATGATCATGGCAGGAGCAGGCTAGGCCAAAGCTAGGCTAGACCAGTTACTGCTTGTTGTTCTGGCTCTGGCTCTGGCACTGGCCCCAACCAAAAGGCTATTGACTTTGTTTTTCTATTGCCAGTCGCTGGAGCTAACAACACTTCCTTCTGGTTGGGCTGGGATATTGCTGTTTTGCTTTGTGGAGCAGTTCATTGAACCCGCGGGGGTTATTCTAATGCCCAGCAAACGTGTTTGGCAACTTGCAACGGTGCAGGAGGAGTTGGGAGCAGAGGGGGGCCTTCTCCTTATCCATTAAAAAACAAAAATAAACAACAGCAACAGTCGGAGTCATCGTCACTGGCTCACAAATTGTTTACGAGTGAATTGAAATTGAAATGAAATTGCAAATGAAATGCACATTGACACCAAACACTGCAAATAAATGGACCAAATTATGCAGGAGTCGCTGAACCTTTGACTTCAACTGTACGTCAGTTGAAAATAACCAGGTGTGAGATTGAAAAGTTGTTAAATGATAGAAGGTAGATATGTTACTCTACTTTAAATGAAAATTTAGATATTCCCAAATAGTGCCGTGACTGTACCACTACTAAAACAACAACTACTGATTTCTTCACAGACTAATAGACTAGCTTCACTGACACGTTCTTGATAACATTGTTGATGTTATCGAACAGTATATTGTCAGGAGTACTTGACACTTGCTTCTGTAAATATAAACAGCTGATTGTGTCGGCGTGAAGAGGGTAGGCGGGTTAGAGAACAGAAGAAGAATTTCTGGCATTGTCAGTAAAAATCATTCTGTCAGATAGAATGACCTACAGAATATTGAAAACAGACCCAACAACACAATTAGTTAGGAAGAACAACACGATGAAAAGAACCACTTAGACATCAAACTTAAACACCAACTATACTGTTCAGGAGGAAATCACCATTAAGACCTATAGCATCATCTACAAACGTCCCTTCTACAAGATATTAAACTCCATACAACTAAAGAACAGACAACAGGAACTAAAAATAGATAATGACGAGATCTTGGTATCATTTGATAAGATATCACTATTTACGAACATACCGACTTCATAAGCTATAAGCACCATAATGGAACAATGGATAGATGTAGCCCCGCACACAAACATACCAAAAAGAAAATTCAAAGAACTACTGGAATTTTGATTACTTCAGAACAACTATTTCACACATAAATGGTACCGTTTACAACAGGGATGCAAACCACTCGGAAATAAGGACTGCTTCGGTTCAGTGGTTCACACAGTTCTTGAACAGCCGGTTCGGTTCATTGCATGGTTTTTAAGGCTTACTGAACCGCTGTTATGGTCCGGTTCGGTTCGGTTCACTTTTTATTCATTTAATTAACTAAAGAAAAATATTTTTGATACAAGTGTTCAGATTATTCATTAACAAGGACTTAGGTTTTCAGTTAATCGGGTATGTTCAAAACTTCGACGGCAATTTCCTGTATTAACGTTCTCATTTTGTTTTGAAATCCTACAACTTTACATATCAAGTGACGTTGTTGTGATATGTTTAAAACGGTTTGAAATCCTCTACTGAAAGCCAAGCGGATCAAAATCGTCAAATAATTACAATTTTCTTTTGACCTGATCAAGTAATCTCTGACATATTTGGCACTTCACATATAAATAAATTTTCAAAACAACAGGGAATAATCTTAATAATCTTTAGGTAAACGCTAACAATCGATATTTTACTTTTTTAAGGAATAGAATGAATATCCGCTATGCTTTCATTATCGTTTGGAATTTTGTTGTATATTAACATTAAATGAGATTAAGCTAAATTTTTTCCTTCTTCTAATAGCAGGCTTGATTCCTAGAATCTAAGAAATCAAATTCAGAAATAGTCAGAGCTCTTTTTTTTAAAGAGTTGACAATTACTGAGCTATGTCGTTCTCCCTTTTTTCAACCTTAATTTTGCATGACTACCAGCCATAGAAATACTCTTACTCATTTTCTATTTCAACCCAATCTCAATTAAAGATAAAAAGTTAACGCTTGAGAATTACGTGAGTTGACCCCCCCACGGATAATACAATCACGACTTGGTTTATAACAATTTTGGGTGGATTGGTTGGATTAAGGTTGATGTTCTTAGTTTTTTACAACAACTCTTCTTTTCCAAGTATTTTCGTAATATTTTAAGGGCCGGTTTCTGTTCTCCCAGATAGCTGCTATTTGTCAGATAGTCATAGATTTTACTCTGTTATTTATTAGTTTATGTGACAGATAGCTCTTTGTAGAAGATGTGAAATCGGCCCTTAAGCTAATTGCTTATTTATCTCACTATTCGCCAGTAACTCAATACCTAGCTAAAGTGAACCGAACCGAACCATTTTATTTTTCGGTTTTTGGTTCGGTTCAACATTTTTGTTGGTTCGGTTCAGAACCGGTTTGCATCCCTGGTTTACAAGCAGATATTTGGGATGCCTATATCGCTAATATAGTTTTAGACAAAATACTGGACGGTGCAATAGGGAAACTAAACACAGTGGATATTCATATAAAGCACCTATCAAAATATGTAGACGACATTGTATGTCTTGTAAGAGCCAAAGATGTTGACATAATTTTAGAAACACTCAACAAGCAACATAGAAGAATTCAATTCACCGTAGAACTAGCATATCTTGACATGGAAATAACAAGTGACAAGGAAATTCTATCATTTAACTGGTACTCAAATCCCATGGCTTCTGGAAGAATAATAAATTTCAACTCAAATCATCCACCATACCAGAAAATAAATACGGCGAAAAACATCATAAGGAAAGCATACCCACAAATTACATTAAAATCAGGACAAAAATCAGGTCAAAAACGTTATCAATAGTGCAATACAACAAAACATTGACGACCACAAGAATAGGTACTTAAATTAATTTGTATAGGGAATATGTATGTATGTATGTTTAATTTGATTTATTTTCATGTTTGTTGTTTGATATATACAGACTCCCTATAGAAGGCAAAAAATTTGCCGAAACGCGTAGGAGAAAAACTCAGCCGAAAAGTGTTTTGACTGCAGTTACGGAAACGGCAAAATTAAGAACCCCAATCACGCCAACAAATTTTTAAGACGAAACGGCCCAAAAACACATCAATATAAAAGCATTAAAACTTTAACAATGGAATTTTGAATTAGCCCACATGCAAAAACAAAAATTTTTTTTCCACTTGAGGACCCGTTTTCACTTTTTCTGTCCGCCGAATAAGTCCTATACACAAGAAAAAACTAAATCCATATGGGCATATTCACCACCAACCAAAAAAGTGCTTAAAAACACTATGTTTATCATATTTTCCAGGGGAAACTAACAAATTGAACTAATGTAAGCTAATCTTACAGTTATTCATAACACATTTCGAAATATTCGGTTTTACGACCTCGCTAGAGCAATATTTGCTCGTTTTTTTGATAAGGGTGTCTTTTGACAGGGGCGCCTAATTTCCTGGGTCGGCGAGTTTCACTAGCGGCGAATTTCTGGGTCGTCGAATTTTTGGGGCGGCAAGGTTCAGCCAATTTCAGTGGCGAATATGTACTGATTATTCCTTTAAATTAATAGTGGTATTCCTGAAAGTGATTTAGACTCTGCCGTCATTTCAACAATAAAGAATGTTGCAAGATGATGCACTTTAAGAACCAGTAATAAAATGATTATTTCTTGAGTGCATTTTAGGGATGCTTAAAGGGATGAAAAATCAGTGGTCTACAATGGACGGAGTAAAAAATCTTATCTTGCACTATTTAATCCTTCTTCTTCCTATCACGCCCTTCCAAGATATTCAGGCATGTTCTCAATTCCACTACTTTTTGAAAAGTAAATCGAACGCAATTGCGCTAAAGTTTGGTTTTTGTGTTCTCTATTTCGAATGAAATTGCTCTCTTTTTACTTTTTGCAATCCACTGGACCAAGCGAGAATGGCACTAGATACACAAGAGAGAAACCAGAATTCTAAGCGAAGCGATCGAATATGGAACAGTCGGAAATGAGAGACGTATTCGTATGCACAGCCAACATCTGGACACATTAAGAATGCACATTAAATTTCACAAACAATTTCTAAATTGATGACAGAATTAAGACAAATTTACTTTATGTAGCTTTAGCAACTTTTCATTCCACCGACTAACATGCATTACTTTTCAAAACGAAAAACTTTTTCGTTTTGGTGCTGCGAGAAGGTTGTCGTGGAAGTGGAATTGGGAATATGCCCGATTGATTATGTTATAAAGGGCGTAAGCTTTGAAAATTTCTTATGAAACAAAAGTTGTGTCAATTATACTGAACAAAAGTTCTTTAGTCGGCCCACAGCATCAAGTAAGACTTTTTTTCAAGGTATAGCCTGAGGGTCTGAACAAAACGCAAAAACATTTTCGAGTTTCCGAGGCAGACTATCTTTTGTCTTTATAATAGCTATCACATACCAATATGTATATTTCACGGCATTCATCTCTCGGTTTGCAGTTAGCTTCAGGATTCCCTTTACAGCAGTAAATCCAATGTGGTAGAGCATGGAATTGCTTCCAAGAAAAACCACCTAAAAGCTTTTTACAAATTTACTTTCTAATCAATACAGAACAAGTTATTTAACCCTTTGTTATAGAACCATAAACGAACACTAAATAATAATTTCACATTAATTCTTCATAGTTCGCGGTCCATCGAGCAAAAGTATTTTCTTATTTTCGACTTCCACAGTTTGGGCAAATTTAATCTACTATAAAAACTATATGTTTCCAAAAATATCGGCCAACTCGTCCAATTATATCAGCATCTAGAACAAACCTCTGCTGGCAGACTACAAAAAAAGCTGTTTTGGAGTTAAATACTAAATTCGAATCGCAAACCAGAAAACCATATTCGACATCGAAATAATTTTTGTTTCAGTCCGTCGAAGTGAATTTTTTTAAATTTCGGCTTAGGATGTATGTAAAAATCGTTTCCGCGGTTTTTTTCGAGAAAAATTTTCGCCTGCGGCTCATCCTTTTATTATAGTTAAAGAAAGTTTTTTTCCAATAATACTTACTGATGTGTATTATAGTAATAAAATGTTAGGAAGCATTATATTTACGCTCAAGAGAAAGCCGCATTTTGGACTTCAATGAAATCTTCAATACTTTTCAAGTTATTCTGCGCCGTGGAAAATTTTTTAAATTTAAGTGGAATAAGTTAACAAAATAAACGAATTTAAAATAAGAATAAAAGGTTTCTGTGTCACAGCAGATGCCTGTTCTACCTGCAAGAAGTTGCTGCTTAAATTTGTGCTAATCAGTCATGCTTTAATTAATTTTGATAGCACAGTTTAAACGGAATCCCAGATAGACTTAAGTGATGGCACTATTTTCAAGCGAAGAACCAAAATAGCCCTATACAAGTCGCTTATCATCCCAGTCCTGCAATATGGCACAGAAGCTTGGACAATGACAGCAGCGGATGAAGCGGCGATTGGCGTGTTTGAACGAAAGATTCTTCGGAGGATTTATGGACATTTAAAAGTTGGCGATGTTTTCCGCATTCAAATAAATGACGAACTGTATGAGCTTTATGGGGACACCTGTATGGTCAAGCGCATAAAGCAACAGCGGCTGCGCTGGTTAGGACATGTCACCAGGATGGACGAAGAAGCTTCAGTATCAAGAGCGTATAAATCGAAGGCGGCTGACTATGGAGGAAGAGCCAAGCAGGGGAGACCTCCACTAAAATGGGACGACCAGGTGTGGGCAGACATTACCAACTGGTGCCAGCTCGCACAGAACAGAAGCGAATGGAGAGCATTAATCCCAGAGGCCCAGACCGTCAAACGGTTGTGATGGCCAATAAAGAAGAAGAGAATGGCACTGTTCCATACGAACACTTAATAAAATACATTTATTCCAAATCTCACTTCCACTTTTTCAAGAATAAAATTGATTCGTGTTCTCGCAAACTCAAGCCGAAAAAGTTTTTGGATCTGGAAATTGTGATATTTGATTTTATGTTATTCTTTAATTGATTTAAACAACATTTTCGTTGTGCAACCAAAAACGAAAATAATAACGTAAAAAGTCGGCCTCTATTATATTCGAATGATCAATTTTCGATCGTTTCCACTTCCACGGACACTTTTCGAAAGTGGAATTGATTCATGTTCTCGCAACATCAAAACGAAAAAGTTTTTCGTGTGTCTTTCGTGACTGAATGTCAGAAAAGAGAGAGAGAGACAGTCACATTTTTCGTCCTCTCTTTTTGTGGAACTCTGCTTTAATTCCTATCCAGTGTAATTTAAAGCTGGAAATACCCTAAATGTTCAAAAATGTCTATACTTCACGAACCAAGGTTACGTTCAGAGAGATACCATGGGTATTCCTTACTTACGGCGTCGAAAAAGCTGCCTTCTGTGCATTCCAAACTTTTGCCTTTCGAAGGGTGTCAATAATGGACCAAATTCCGCAGGGTCCACCGACCTTTTGAGAAATTTATTTCAACAATTACATTTCAATTTTCATTTCTCCCACATCTTAATCAGCTCTTCCCCAGCCAAAATCTATTCCTATAGAACATTTTACGCCCATTTTCGAGCACCATCTGTTCCAATGTGCCTCAGGGCTAATGCGACCCATGCCCATGTCAAAGCCCAAGTGTATAGGGCCTGGGGAGGACTGGGAGCGGGGGCTGGCCTGTCCATCAACGGCTGGCAGCTCTGGGCCCGGGGCCAATCAGTCAGCGAGGCACTCAGCCAAGCGTGAAACGCAATTGCCGATATCTACACATTCAATTAATAAAATCAACAGCAAAACTTCTCGTTCTTATCGTGCAACTGGCCTTGATATTCACAACCGACCAGAACCAGGACATGTCAGCGCAGTGCAGTGCAGGCCCGGTCATGCCCAAGTACAGTAACCAGCGCGTGGATGTCTACTCTCAGCGCCTGCTGTTGGGTCTTTACCATGTGGCTCGCTGGCTATCGCTACTTTCCTTCCGTCTAGATCGGCAGCAATTGCTTCTGAAGGCTTCCCAGCGGCAAGGCAACAAAGTGTTGTCCATTATTTGGCGCACAATTCTGGTATTGATCTATTGGGGTGTTATTGGAACTCTATTTCGCCAGTACGTGCATCAAGAGGAGAGCTACGCGGATCTGTTGGCCTCACTGCAGTCCGCTTCGGTGTCCTTCCTGGCGGTGGCGTCGTTCATTCTACAGGCCACGGGGGAGGGAAAGTTCATGGGCATACTCAATCGTTACCTGAAGCTCTATCGACGCATTTCCTTGCACACCAAATCCCACCAGCTGTTCCCGGCCAAATTTCTGGTATTGTATACCCTTAAGGTCATCCTATCGCTCTTTGGCTGCGTCCATGAGTTTCTGCCCTTGCTGCAAATGAGAGCCTTCTTTAATTATGGCCAAATTGTCGGCATTATTGTGGGCATGTATATGTGGCTGGGCACAGTCTTTGTTTTGGATGCCTGCTTCCTGGGTTTTCTCATATCCGGAGTTCTTTACGAACACATGGGCGTGCATATTAGAATAATGTTGCAACGCATGCGACCCATTGAGTTCCAGGATGAGGATGAGAAACTGTTGGATGGCGAACGCATGACTCACTACAGGCGCATGCGTCTGCTGTGCGACTTTGCCGATGAGCTGGATGAGTGCGGCTCCATCTACAGCGAGCTGTATGACGTCACGCATTCTTTTCGCCGCATTCTCCAATGGCAGATTTTCTTTTACGTCTACTACAACTTTATTGTCATCTGCTTGATGCTGTATCAGTGCATTTGGAACTACTTGATTGAAGAGGAAATGATGCCGGTATCCATGGCCATGGCCGGCATCAAATTGGCCAATCTGGTGCTGCTCATCATGTGTGCAGACAATACGGTCAAGGAATCGGCAAAACCGCAGCTGTTGCCTTTGGATATTGTGTGCACGGATATAGATCAGCGCTGGGATCAAAGTGTGAGTGGAATGAAGGTTTAAGTCTCTATCGCATGTAGAACTTCCAATTGGTTTCCTAGGTGGAGGTATTTCTCAGTCAACAACACACGCAGCGTTTGGAAATCAAAGTTTTGGGCTTTGTTCATCTGAACAATCAGTTCATATTGCTGATACTATCGGCCATAATTTCTTATCTGTTTATATTAATACAATTTGGAGTCTCTGGTGGATTTGAGAAATCAATTGAGTTGATAGAAAATGTGTAGTTTTAGAGAACAAAAAATTAAAATGAATTTTCAAACCACATTTTATATTTTGGAAACAAAATTTTTTCTTAATTTGGTGGGTTGATGTTTGGTTGACGTCTGCCGTCTGCTTAACAATGTAAAGTTGCACCACTGAAAAACACGTCCAAATGATAAATTTGTATGTCATCTGCAATCAGGCCTTTAACCGAAAAGTCATTCTAGTGGGAGGAATCGTTTTTTAAACAACTATGAATGTGTGCGCTACAGACATATAAACCATAGCAAGAGATGGGAACCCGAACCCAAATATTCATTTAGTTTAGTTCAGTCCCTAACCCAACCTTAACTTACTTTCGGATTCTCTTCATTTGCGTCCCTAATAGAATTTTAATTAAATATATAGGCGGATTTCTTTAACAACATTTTATATTTCAACTGGCTGTATCCCCTTCGTTGCCCGGGTCCTTTGCATTGAATGGATATGTTTCTTATGAAACATCTCATATTTAACTCTATAATACCAAGCTACAGTCTAAATATTAAATTTATAGATTAAGTAAGTTCTGAGATTTGTCTTTGAACCACTTTTGAACTGGTTCGGAACCGGGTCTAAATTTCAAATTTCAAACTGGTTTAAAACCGGTCCTAAACCAGCAAAATATACAACTGCATATTACGAACCTACAGTCTTCGTTTGAAGTCTATTCCTTAAATAACTTCTGAGATATGGCTATCAGCCATTTTTTAACCAGTTCGATACCGGTTCGGTCTGGTCGTGATTCAGAGAAATACTACACTTCATATTACCAACCTACTGACCAGATTTTAAGTTCATAGCTAAAATAACTGTTGAGGTATGGCTCTGAAACACTTTTTAACCGATTCAAAACTGGTTCGATTCAGGTTCGGTCCAAAATCGAACCAGTAAAATGTCCAACTTCATTACCAACTTACACACTGAATATCAAGTTCATCTCTTGAATGCCTTCCAAGATATAGCTCTTAACCACTTTTTAAGATAAGATATAGCTCTTAACCACTTTTGAACGACTTTTGGATCGGTTCGCAGACTGACTTTTTACTGACAGCGGCTTAGACGCCTATAAGTAACAAGCATACCTACTTTCACTTATATAGAAATTTGTAGATTAGAATTTTTTAAAATAATGCTTATCACAAAATATCTTTAAAATTTCTTTAGTGTAAAAATTTCTTCATGCTTAAACGCTTATCCATATTTTGAGTGTTGTCCCACCTCAATTAACCTTTAAGTTTTTATAATACCCTAGATCGAAAAGCAAGTGCTAAAATTTCAAATGATTAAATAACTTGAATTTATTAAAATATTTTCCAAAAACCAGTAGAAAACAGTTTTAAGCAATCATTATTTAAAAAAAAAAATAAGGGAGAACAAAACAACGGCATTCTCTTGAAGTCATATAACATTTAAGAGTTTTGGAAAAGGTCAACGGGAAATGGAAGTTTAAAAAACAGAGTTCGAAAGCTTTATAACCGTTTGCTAATAAAACAGTTTAGTGCACTGTGCCTCTAAATTTTAAACACGGCCGAAGTGTGGTTCCGTTGACCTATCAATTACTATGAATATCATGAATTTTGCCCTTCAAAGGATGTCAACTTTATTTTTGTTAAACATTGGCAGTGTTCATCATCTATCACAGGGTTGCCCAGGCCCTATGCGCACGCCGCGCATTCGTTGTTGTTTGCTGCATAGGAATTGCCGCACGTATAGCCCAACGCATAGTTTAAGGATAAGCGTAGTGCAACAAGAACTTCATATGTGTTCTCTTTTCTCTTCCTCTCATATGCCCTCTCGCAAATTCAAACGCAGCAACAAAGAAGTGTATGCGTCGTCTTTAGCGAAGGTTTTGGTATTGGCGCCGAGTAATTTCGTGTGTACCAGTCGGCCACGAGCACACACTGAAACAAAAGTCTGTTTTCTCTTTCTATTTCTTGTGGTTCTTGTAGTTTCACAAATATTTTCTTTATTGGTTATGGGGTCTGCGCTGCCGTAAGCTGATTCGGGGCAACTTTGATCTATAATTGATTGGTTAGTGGTGAATGCTTTTAATGAAATTTGTAAGTCTTTAAATTATCGTTTTTTTAGTGGTAGTTTTACATTTTTTAACAACACACATAGTATAAAATTGGAATGACAGTTGTCAATAGCAGCAGTAACTCTCGTAAACCCACTTGACTTTTCCTCAAACATTATTTGCCCATTTGATGTTTGTTGTCCCCAATGACTATTGGGGATGGATAGACTATTTTCCCAAGTTGATACGGTAAATTAATAAAAGGAAGGAATTTTGTTTTGTCAGCAGCCGAATTACATAACTCTTCTTTTAATACACAGTTACATTGGCAATTGACTCATCCAGGGTCACAAGAAGAAGAGAATACAAATGTGCATACTAAAGACCATCCTATAAATTAGCGCTTTAAATTTTGAAAGAGACGCCTTTGTCAGCTTTTCTACACCACAACAAAGAGCAAACCCTTGCACTAATTTCCATGATTTACATTCTACACTCAGAAATTTATATTTCTATATTTAAGGCCTATACTCAGATGAGATAAATTTTTAGTTTGGTACGATATTTCACATGAATAGAAACAATTTTGTACAGTTTTGAAATCTGAATACGTTTGAAAAAGCGTCTTATTAGTATGAAGCACTGTGCCGAACTAATTTTTTATCTCATCTGAGTATAGGCCTTTGGGCTATTTAGGTGACTTGATTTTCGAGTGTCAGTAAGCCACTAATAAAAACAAGTTTAGTTTTTGTCTGCATTAAATGATTGGTGTTTTTTTTTTGCTGACAGCTGGGTGCTATCGATAATAAATCACAATCAACCAAATCTAGCAAACTATTTTTTAAGATGGATTCACATTAGGTTGTCGATTTTTCTAAAAATATCAATATCAATAATGTTAAAAATAAAATTTTGTAATATCGATACTTGGTATATCGAGTCCAAAAACGTCGATTTATCGAATGTTTATCGGAAGAAATTGGAAATATATTAAAGAACGTCTATAGACCATTGCTGGTGGCCGTTATATCTGATATTTCCAATGGGATTAGTTTAAGTTTCAAATGATTTAGTTTTCTGAAATTGGACTTTACATATTTTTTCATATCCTTTGCAAGATTTCCAGAGACATTGGATGAAAATCTAGGATAAATCTAATATTAAATGAATATTATTTAAATCCCTTTAACGATATTTTAACTGTCCATTCCAAATGGATACCGAAATTATCCAGTGGATCAAAAAAAAAATTCCGTTTATTATTTCCTAATTTTTGAAAATATCGATAATCGCCAATATCGGCACCAAAAATAGAATATCGAAATAACCCTTATCGTCGAACAAAAATATAGTTATATCGATCAAATATTATCAACTCTAATTCAACTTCAACACAATCACAAGAATTAGCAATCATAATTGCACATCACATGCGTTCACCAGAACAATTAAACTAAATTTAACGGTTTTTTTTTTGGATTCATTTGTGATGCTGAACATGGATTTTATCCATTTGAACTTTTTCTGATATGAATACGGTTTTAAATCGGCAATAACGGTTAGATATAGTTATTTTGTATTGGGTTGTATACTGTGCTGCAATAATCTGATATTCTCGATCGCCACGATCTGCAGAAAACCAAAGGATTAGATTCTTTTAGATATACTTTAGATACTTTTTGAGCTTTTATATTTTAACTGTCATCAGAATTCATTTGAAACTAGCAAATTGCATTTTGTAAGCCTGGCAAATGATAGACAATACTTTGAATTATCGATCTGTTAAGTAAGAAAAAAAAGTTTAAAAACTACTTCACTCTCCCAACTGTAAATTCCCTTCTTCAACTTCTACTGAAGCCAGCTTGTATATGTATATTACCAGAATGTTGAGTCAAAGAATACTCGAAAAGAAAAGCCCATCAAACTTTCTCATCACCCACAACATGAGGAAATGCTTTTTCACCCGTTAAAAAAAAACTTGGGATCATTATTGTTCATTATATCGTTCCTCATAATGCTGATACAATTTCGGCTCTTGAGTTGGCTTTAAGATTGCCGAGCTCGTTAAGCGGCAGCAGCAACAGTCGGAATTTTTAAGGCTGACACGTTGTAATTATCATAGCTTGGTTTGGGTCGTCAGTTCCTCCTCCCGCCCCTTATCAACATGGTCATCTACAAGCAGCAACTGGGTCTTTGTCTTTGATTATTTTGGGCGTCAGCCGAGCGTAACGCGCTTGTCACGCCTATTATATATACACACATATACACGTACATATGGGCGAGGTTAGTCTACAGCGTCGCCATCTGAACCCTGATCTGACCTGTGGCTGTGTGTGATCCGCTTGGCGAAATTCACAAAAAAACAAAGCAAACAAAACGGCAAAAAAAACGCGCCTTTTGCTGCAACTGAATTAATTCTCTCTGCTCTGGTCCGCTGCACAAGGTGCGATGGATCCCTGACACTGACGGGAACATTCAAATTTGTTTTTTTTTTCTCTTTTTTCGCCCATTTGGAGCTGGCCAAAACCTGGCCAATCCATGCATAATTCCGGCCACCAGTTGGTACATAAAGTGCAGGCTAAATGGCCATTCCAAGTATTTGCAAGGTAATTAGCTCGGAAGCTCCCCGATGGCCAACTACCGCCTGATGCTTTAGAAAATTCTTAGCACAACATGCCTGGCACTCACCGAATTGGCAGTGGGATTGGCGCTGGGACGGCTCAGCTTCAAAAGCGCGGCTGCTGCATTGTCTGGATGCCTCCGCGCAGTTGAAAGATGCCGCACATGCCAAGAGGCCCCCAGGAGGCGGAGAAGTCGCTGCTGTGGTTTTGCGGCTGCAGTTGCATGTGGTTTGTACATATGTAACTAGCGACGCATTCAGCGCTCATTAAATACACATTCTATTCAATTGGGGCCCCACACTTATCAGCAAATAAGTCGGCGAGCGCTTTGACCTTTGCCATCTACAGCGGCAGCGGCAGCCGGAGCAGCAGCAGCTCCAAGCCAACGTCATGATCTGGATACTTTCACTTACGAATGTGTGGAAGCAAATAGCAAAATAGAAAACACAATCACAATCGTGCCAGAGCAAGTGCGGCGTCTTGGTCTGGGATCGTCGTCTGTTCATAAACGTGACACAAACAAACAACTTCATTTGTCATACCCATTCCCATTCCATAAGAATGGGGAAACATGCTACGCGGGGGCAGCGGAAACTCTCTAAACAAGCGTGCCCAAACGTTGTTTGAACTTAATTTGTAGAGCAAGCACGGCACAGTTCCCACTTCCAAGAGAATATCAACAGCAAAAACTACATCTACATGAACTACATATGGACAGAATGCATAGAAAATTAAGTGGGCAAATCGAGCAACAACATCGAGGGGAATACGATACGAAGACACACACATACGAGTGTGTTGTGGATAGGCGATAGAGCTCAATAAAACAGCAAATGCCAATACCATACTCGATTTGGCTTAAAGAATACATGATCTTGAACGAATTTCCGATGACCTAAGCAACAATAGGTAATGGAAAGATATCGAAACCCAATTTTTACTTCTCTGCAAAGTACTTATAAGCCCAGAAGTCGGACTATTTAGAGCTGCAAGTCGATCCGAAGGTGAGAAAATTATGAACCTGCACCGGTTTCGAACCTTTTTCAGGTCTCGTTGGTTCTACAAAATTATAGACATTCTAGAATCTAGGAAGTTGGTGACAAAGTCTCGAAATCGTCCAGAAAGTGTAATAGATTTTTTTAAGAACAATGTGATTGGTTTAGTGACCTTTTTCATAAATTTTTAGCGGGCTCTAGGTCATTAAGTTGTTATTATTTGTCCATAACTTTATGCTGCTTCGATAATTTTCCAATTTAATCATCAGCAGTCTTGGTCTTATGACAGAACGGCTATAACCGCTGCTCCCAAAGGAAGGCTTGTAGCAAAATCTGACATCACCAGCAAACGACAAAATCACTAAAGCTTTGAGTGTATGTACTTTTGAAGAACTCTATAAAGTAGTTACCAATATGCAATGAGAGCGAATTCTTGATTCCACATTCAGAAGTTGACGAAAATTATATCCGCCATTTCGACTCTCACCAACAAGTTTAAATTAAAAGAAACCCCTGTCCATAAAATAAGTTGCCTTCAGCTTATTTTAGAACAAAATGTTGTCAAAATTTTCGACAACAAAAGTTTTTAATATTCTTGAAATGAATAAAGTGTACTCAATCGGATAATATTTGCTTTATAATAGCGTTGGTCAACGAGAGCGGGGCCAAAAAAGATCAGTGAACTAGCTTTGACCTGACCGCATAAAAAGCTAGTCAGCGACTGTAGGAGCTGTTTACTCTCTTGGCCTCAGCTTCGCCATGCGTTCGGCCCGTGTATGTGTAAATATCGAAATGTCTTCGACCTCTGGGGGCAACCGGTGAGCATCGCTGCTTTATACCCTTACAGCTCTCTTTTTTCAACTTAACCTTCTGTCAGCTCAACCAAGTAAAGAAGTGAATCTGCAAAAGTGTGCAATAGCTCAATGTGCTAGCACGAAATTCCATACATTGTTTGTTAAGTGCTGAGGGGTACCCCTTTCCCCTGAATCAAGTCGGTTGGTTTTCGGGTCGTTGAAGTTGTTGTACAGCGATGTCTTTGGCCCTATGGCATATGAGCGGAGGAAGAGCAGCAACAGTGTATTACCTAGTGCTTCCTCTCCCTTCCCTTCCAATCCAAAGAGGTATGTGAGATATCCGCTTCTTACCTTTTCTTATCCACAATCAATAAAAAAGATCTTTTTGTAAAGGGAACAGTAGAAACTCAATTCAAGTTCTTGTAATTGGAACATTATCCACTCAATTTGAACTTTTGCATTCTCAAAAAATTGTTCTTAAAGTGAAAACATTGTACCACAAGTGAGAAAAAACGTTCATGCACTGTTTTTGGTAACGTTTGTACTCATCTTGAGAACAATGTTCTTCGATTTTCGCTCTGTGTGCCTACGTGGCATTAATGACAATGATCGAACCAAGGTTTGAACTTCAATCCTATAATTTCCCAAATTTGGTTCGAATCGAAGCCTCGAAGCTCCGAAAATATTTATTGGTTTTCAAGCTCTTCTCATGAGCAGATCAACTGAATTGATAGAACTTTTTCGTCTGTTCGTTCGTCCATATGTCTGCAGTGTCTATGTTCTGAAAAAGACTTTCACAGTTTTAAAGTTATCTGAACAAAACTTGTCACAGCTTATGTGTCATATAAGCAGTACATACTTGTAGGTTCGAAGCAGTTAAATCCCTCTTTTATTGTTCCACAGGCACATGCTCAAGAACCTTTAGTAAACATTCTGAAAGTCCGTTCTTTTTGTGAATTTTCTCATAAAAGATGAAAGTCCATTCGAACAAACATCAACGACAAATGTTCCTCTAAACGTTCAGCTTTATTCCGCTAGAAAGCTAGACTTTCTGGCAAGGCCCTTGGTTGAAACGAATATATCGAGAATCTGTCATTGTTTTTTTCATGTAAAAAGATGTATTGTAGATGTAAGTACGAAAAGTTTATCATTCAAGAAGTTTTGTTCTCATTTTAATGACATTAACGGTCGTAAAAAGATTCTAGAATGTTTCCTAATTTTTTTTTCAGGAATATCTAAGAACAAACCATTCTTGAAAATTTGAATGCTGCTAACCTCTAAAATTTTGCAGAAGGTTCGGTCCGGGGGTTTAAACCCGTTGTAAAGGCTAAAGGTTTTGGTTCGAGCCTCGGTTCGCTTGAACATAAAAGAACAGCTTCGATTTAAAAATGATTATTTTTTAAAATAATATTCTATAGGACCGTGAGCATGCCAACAACTATTTCCTAAATAACTTAGAACAGCAACTATTCTTTATTTCAAAAATGTAGTTTTACTAAAATTATTTACCACATTTTGGAATAGCAAATGCCATGTCGGTACAACGATCCCCGTTTCGAAATAACCATATCTTCTCGTCAACGGATTTTTTTTGCATGTTCAACCCCTGCTCTGCAGTTGTCATTAAAAAGTTCTACTCAAACCATATCTTCGGTGATTGTATAAATCTGACCTAGAGAAATGTCATAGGACTGGAGAACCAATTGGATGATACAAGTCAGATTTCTTATTTCCCTGTATCTGTCGTTGGAAAAACTTCATAATTTGGCGAACCGAACCTAATTTTTCGAAAAGCTGTTCCGGTTCGGGTTCAGGTTCAAGGCGTCAAAAATATTAAGGGTTCGGTTCATGGTCGCGAGCAAAAAACCCGAACCGGACAGATTCTAAGGGCAGCCTTGAAAAAATTTAGGGGTTGATCCATTCGCATGACTGTGCCATGAAGCTGCAATAGGAACAAGCGGTCGAAAAGGTCGTACAGGTCAAGAAAAAATTTATCCTTTTCACCTGTCCAGTTATATCATCTGCTTCAGCAAAATTTTTGCAAGTTTGTTCAAAATCCTATAAATAAACGGCTGCAACAAACTGCTCCGCCAAATGGGTCAAAGAAGCGCAGCTGTAAGCAGCAGAAATAACGGAAAGGGTACAACCACACTCTATTTTTTGTGATTTGCCTTTGGTCAGCGCGATGCAGCAAGTTTTTGTTGTAATATCTATTGCGTCGAGGGTTTTAGTAAATAGCGCGCCGGTTTGAGCGGGTGATAAGGGCTGTGAAGCTATCCACTGCTGAAGTAGAGGCATCATCTATTGTTCAGTTGGAGAAATCAGTCAGCTAACATTGTTCACAGCTAATTTTAAATTTTGGAAAGAAAATCATTTTAAATCTATATTTTTATAATTTAGAAATTAAGTGAGCTTCTGGGTATATAAATTTCGGAGAAATATATAAACTTAGGCTCGAACAAAAAGTACCATAAAGCCCGAAATTCCGAATATTAACCATTGGTAAATATTAGTTCAAACCTGCAAACCGGAGATCTAAAATTTTTTGTTGGACTTGCTTTTTATACTCTGTACCGAAGGTACATAGAGTATATTTAGTTTGTGCAAAAGTATGTAACAGGGAGAAGGAATCATTTCCGACCCTATAAAGTATATATATTCTTGATCAGCATCAACAACCGAGTTGATATAGCCATGTCCGTGTCTGTCCGTCTGTCCGTCCGTCCGTATGAACAAACAGATCTCAGAGATGGTAAGAGATAGAGGTTTGGCATGTATGGGACAAATGTTTCTTATACTTGCAGGCAGATCAAGTTTATTTTCAATTTTTGCCACGCCCCCTCCCGCCCCCGCAATTTTGAAAAACGTCATATCTCCCACAGTTTTGTAGATAGATGATTCGTACCTTCTAGAATAAGTTAGTAAATAGCAATATGTATCGATTTGATGAGCGGTTCTCAAGTTATGAGCAAATAAGTAAATCACCCACCGCCACCCCCACCCACCCTTTGACAACCACCGCACAATGTTAGAAAGAGAGAGGGAGAGAAAGAGAGAGAGAGAGAGAGAGAAAGAGGGAGAGAAAATTAGAGATGAGCGCAGCAGCTGCAGTGCATTCAGCTCCTTCTCCAGGTACAGAGTATGTTATAGTCGGGCTTGACCGACTTTCTCACTTGTTTTTATTTCAATTAAGCCCAGATTTCCATCCACAAGTAATCCTTTATGTGGGTATGGTCCGTACGCAAGCAGTTAAAGCACTAATACAGACCCGTGCATACAATACCCCACTGCACCACGAAGCGAACGTCAAGCGAGAGTATCGTAAAACTATCGCGTTCGAGCTCAAAAGTGATACGACAGGCGAAAGTATCGTCAAATTATCGCATTCGAGCTTGAATATGATATGTGAATAGGGAGAAAAATGATATTGAAGAAAATCGGACAACCGATGCTGTTGTGTCGAACAAGGTATCGAAGAAGGCTCGTAAAACTATCGAAAAAGGCTCGCAAACGAATCTTTTGCGAGCTATTGAGAACGAAACTTTCTCTGCCGAAAACTGAGCGACGGGTGTTTAATTTGCGGATCGTTTGCGAGTGTTTTCTCGATAGTTTTGCACGTTGACGTTTCGCGTAAGTATCGTTAGCGATATTTTGTAAGAGCTTTTGGTTCAGTGGGACTCCATTTCCAGGAAAAGGCATAGCTTTCAACCAATGTAACAGGAATTTGTGTATGTGTGTGTGTTGATTTATGTTTTTTGATGACTCGAAAAAAAAATGTCCACCCTATCGTGCAGTTGGTATAATCTGTTGGGAATGTAATCTTAATTTATTTACATATGCGTTAATATCCATCGCATATCCCCCACTCAAACGATACTCTTTGCAGCGTACCCAACAAAATGCTATCGAATGCGTCATTTATTTCGGGGTAGAGCAGCGGGGTTAGAGGAGACAGCGCCAAGTCTAAGGCCCGATCCATAACAGAGACAGAGCAGCGGGCACGCACACTCAACGCTGACGTTTTTGTTATTTGTGTGTTCGATGAACCGAATTTGGTGCTGACCCACTTTCAAACAAATTAACGCACTTTATGGCAAATGGGATCCACAGTGTTAGAATAAGAGAGAGACACACACACAAGCACGCTTGAGAGAGCGAGTTGTCGTCGACTCCAAGTGAGAGCAAACTTAGAAACTTATAATTGGGGTCGACGTCGGCGACGCTCGATCATAACAAGAATATTGATTTGTTGTTGCTGTTGTTGCTGGTTTCTCTTGACTGTAATTTACGCAACGCTCGCTCGTTTGTCGTTGTCTCTCGGCTACTTGTCTTTGTGCTCCGCAGCACGAGATCAACAAACCAAAACCAACATCTGCAGCTCCGGGGCCGGAGCTCGAGCTCAGCGCAGTTGTTGAACTTTTTGCACAGCTCCAAAATCTGAAATCAAAAACCTGTTCCGAGGCTTGAGCTTGGGCTTGCCACACGTCTCGGCCAAATCAAAAAGCTGGCCAGAAAACTTGACGTCAACAGCGCTGCTGCTGCTGCTGCTGCCAGAGATGTTGTTGTTGATCTTATGTGACTGTACTTTTCTTTTTGTTGTTTGAATCGCAAACTTGTTTGTTGTTGTTGCCCAATGGGGCTGATTGGGGGAGTGTTGATTGAAACCGATCTATCACTGTGCATCAGTATCTGACCTTGCTGCAGTGCATCAGCTTCAATCCAAACCATGTAATTAATAGTGCTGCATCCCGCCACGCCTAGTGCTTGTCCGTTTTAGAACGAGCGCATAAATGACGCTTTCCTGTGTACTTAAGGTGTCTAAACTTGACTACCGTGTGGAGTGGCAGTGGCCGCAGACGACGACGACCACAACCTTGCCCAAGACACACACTCGCCTGCTGTCGATGACCATTATTTTAGCTGACGGCGATATATTTGCCCAGCGTCAGGAGGGGACTGGGACTGGGACTGGCAGGGACTCTGGGCTACCGTCGAGCTTTTTGTTTTTGCTGTACTCCACAGATGTACAGCCGCTGAGCGGAGCATGACAAACAGTTGCAGCCAAAGCAAATAATTAGTATACATCGATTATCTTGCGCCTCGGCCCAGGCTCAGGGCCTGGCTCAGGCTCAGGCTCAAAACGTACCTGGTCGCCGGGCTACTGTGCACAGCGCTCTCTGACTGACAAAACTGGTCCATCTCCAGATGTTGGCACATCGCACACGCGCTGCCTCCGTCCTCGTCCTCAGCCTCCAACTGGGCGTACGTCACAGCCAGCGCCTACGCGCCCAGGCAGCCCACAAAACGAGTTCCCCTCGCCATATGTGCCGAGTGGAGGGCCATAAAAATAATACGCCGCGCCAGAACTGTACGTTAGCCCACTACGAGATGCACAAGATGCAGACCAGATCCCAAGTCGAACTGCAAGACGTGTGCTCAGCTCGTGCCAATTCTTTGGGACTTGCGAAACGTTTTGTCGTTCGATGGTTTCAGCATACAAATAAGAATATGCACATATAAGTACATACACCCGGCTTAGAAGGCAACAGCAACAGCAGCAGCAGCAGCCAGCGCATCCAGAAAAGGTGGGAAGCATTTGCATTAATGTGCAATTTTTAATTAGTCCCCTGCATACAATTAGGGGCTTGCTCGGGGCTTGGGTTCACATTTAAGCTGTCATACGTGTATGACAACTTCGGGAGAGAGAGAGGGAGAGATTATAATGGATGACTGTTGGAACTTAAATCCCATAACCATAACATCTATTTATTAATACGTAAAAAAGGGGCCTCAAGACTGCATTTTACAATCTGATCAGATTGAAATTAAAATAAGAATTGAAACACAAAAAACCTTAATAGCATGAAAAAATTCCACTAAATAAGTCGTTTGATATATGTCCCTCTTCCGATTACGTATTTTACCAAACTCAGTTTATACTTTAACATATAACAACAACACGCACATATTAACCCTCTTATCATTTTCTTTTGTATGTTTCCCTTCGTAACCCGATTTTAATACCCCGGGTAAATTAAAGAATCTGAGTTGGCAAAAGCAGGCATTAATTTAAGCTGTGTGTTGCAGTATTAATGTTTATGGTGTCAATGTTAATGAACCATTACAAGTTAGGCCAGATTTTTTTTAAAGCTTGCTTGCTGCAGTGAAAGGTGCAGTAAACTTGCCAGCTTTCTAAATAAAAATTGCATTTAGCACGCTCCAATAATATAAGTTAATGGCCTGAGTTACAGCTCTTGCAGTTTTTTTTTTCGAGTTATTATTCGAGCTGGAAAAAATCGATGTTTCCGATATTTTGAAAAACATCGATGTTTTAAATGCAGACAAAAAAGCGAACCCATTTGTAATACCATTAATTCAGCAAATTTACTAAGTTTAAATATCTTATATAGAAGTATTATCGCCCATTTTAAAGTTTAACATTATAAGCTTTAGCTAAAAGATAGGAAACCATTTCGTGCACAAAGGTATATGTTAGTTGTTGTAATGTTAAGTTTTATTAGATAAATGTGCATTTTCCAACGTATTAATACGTTCTATTTTTCGTTACCTTCATGAAACAAATGTTTATTCTTAAAAATGACATTTTTATCGAGTTCTAATTACAGATCTAAAAAGTATAAAAGAACCTTACAGAAAAAATAAACTCGAAGTTTTGGTGTTGTTCATAACATACAAATTGTCGGGTTTTAATATGGGAAATATGACTACTTTTTGATAAAATAGTTTTTATACCCTTGCAAAGGGTATTATAATTTTGCCCAGAAGTTTGCAACGCATAGAAATGTTCATTTCCGACCCTATAAACTATATATATTCTTGATCAGGGTGACGAGCTGAGTCGATTGAGCTTTGTCCGTCCGTCTGTCCGTCTGTCTGTCTGTCCGTCTGTCTGTCTGTTTCTACGCAAACTGGTCTCTCAGTTTTAAAGCTATCGAGCTGAAACTTTGCACAGAGTCTTCTTTTTACTGCACACTGCTAATATGTCGGAACCGACCGGATCGGATGACTATATCTTATAGCTGCCATAGGAACTATCGGTCGAAAAGTGGGTCTTTGTGAGAAAAACTTTTTTGTTTTTAATGTTAACGTCTCCCACTTCAGCGATTATAATTATTATACGCTTTCACATAGATTTGGAAGTTTTTGTCAAAATCGGATGACTATATCTTATAGCTGCCATAGGAACTATCGGTCGAAAAGTGGGTTTAAATGAGAAATTTTGTTTTGTTTTTAATGTTAACGTGTCTCTCTTCAGCGATTATTAATATTTTACGCTTTCTTTTACAGATTTGGAAGTTTTGGTCAAAATCGGATGACTATATTCTATAGCTGTCATAGGAACTATCGGTCAAAAAGTGGGTTTTATTTAGAAAAATAGTTTGTTTTTTATGCTGGCGTTCTTAAACTATGATGTATTAAAACATTTGCAAGGGTATAAAAACTTCGGCAAAGACGAAGTTAGCTTGGCCTTCTCGTTTTTATACTCTGAACCAATGGTACACAGAGCATATTAAGTGTACAAGAGTATGTAACAGGCAGAAGGAATCATTTCCAACCCTATAAAGTATATATATATTCTTGATCAGCATCAACAGTCGAGTCGAACAAACAGATCTCAAAGGGAAAAAAACTTATAATTTTAAAAAAAATACCTCAGTGCAATAAGTATATGTGCATTAACATTTTTGGAAAAACCTTGTTTTAAACCAAACGATTCAAGCCAAGTATATTTTTTACTTATAGCTCTAGAGCCAGTAACTAAGAACTGCCTTACAGTACTTCAATATTTATTAACAAAAAATTATTATTTAACAAATGTATTTCATTCTTAGGAAATAAGTATATGTGCATTTTATATAGTTCTTAAAATTTTGTATTAAGTTCAAACTTTTGATCAACTTTAATAGTTAATGTGCTTTCCTTTTGCCTCTAAGACTTTTGCAAGGCGGTTTGGCATGGAATCTGCCAGATTTTGGAGAGTTTCATTGCTTATTAACTCCCATTCTGCAAGCAAAGCGTACTTTAAATGCTTAATTGAGTCGAACTGCCTCCCACCTTTATAAATCCTGGCTGAGAGGATACCCCAGAGGTCCTCAATTGGGTTCAAGTCAGGACTGATAGCCGGCCACTCCAGTACAGGTATTTTTCTTGAAGAAAAATAAGCCTTTGTGGCTTTTGATGTGTGGATTGGAGCGTTGTCCTGTTGAAAAATCCATCTATCTTCGTAAAGATCGTCTGCAAAATCTATTAATTCACTCTCCAGCAATTGAATATAGATTTCTGAGTTTGTTCTTATTGGAATAAAACATAGCCGAGACTTTCCTGCATATCCGAAACAGGCCCAAATCATCAGTGATCCACCGCCGTGATTCCTCTTATGGCGAGTTTCTCTTGGTTTTCTTAAGTCACGCCAATACTTATGACAGCCATCAGGACCATCAAGATTAAACTTTTTTTCATCCGAAAAAATAACGTTTCGGATTCTTCGGTCCAAAATTTGTACCTGTCAGCAAACGCCAAACGAGCCTTAAGATGGCGTGGCAATAGCATCGGTACAGCCACCCGGGAACTATGTTTAAGGTTACAATTTTCAGTTAAAATTTGATGGATCCGTCTTCTACCGACATTGAGCTCTAAATGACGTTTAATGCCTGTACAAGACATTTGATTGTTTACAGCCAGGCGCTTAATCTCACGCTTGCACCTATCGTCGATGTGGCTCGGTCTGCCACTGCGTTTAATCTGACCATAGGAGCTTGGATTTTTTAAGAAATTAGCTATCGTATTTCTGTGTCGAGACACTCTGGAAGCTATTTCAGTGATGGTAGCCCCACCTTCGTTCAATCCTTGGATTCGTCCGCGTTCCTCAGCTGATAAATGTGTTCCACGCGGCATTCTTAGGAAAATTTAAAAAATTTTTTTTGTGTTTCTGCAACAACTACTTAATTTACTCTCAACTTTTCATTTTTTATCAAAACACATCCAATTTGTTGCACGCCGACCATTAAATGCACACTAATTGGTTTTTGCACATAAACTTATTTCCTAAGAAAATCAAATCTCGCCACTCAAATGTGTGATAACGGTACTAAGAATGATGACCAAAGAAGAATTATGCAAAAGCATTCTAAAAATAGATAACAACAAAAGACTTGTCAGATAAAACAAAAAGGACTTTTGCATACCTAGAACATATGTTCTGTTACTAATTTTTGAGGAAGTGAAGGAACTTTAGTTTTTTTTTAATGGTATGTAAACAATATTTTAATTAATAGAGCCACCTTGAGCCTTTGCTACCTCGAAAAGTCTAAATTTTGGTCTAAAAGCGACCATTAAGTCAAAATTTCGCTTTTTAAACACGCCTGGCTAAGATACCCACAATGTTCTCAATTGGGTTTAGGTCAGGGGAGCATGCTGGCCACGTAAACACGCCTGGCTAAGATAACCACAATGTTCTCAATTGGGTTTGGGTCAGGAGAGCATGCTGGCCAATCCAAAACATTTATATGATGATCACTTATGAAGCGCTGGGTCTCTCTGCTCTTGCATTATCTTGCATAAAAACAAGATCTCATTCCATATTTTATTCCACTATTCATCCTGCAGCTTGTGAAGCACAGACCAAGCGTTCCAGACGCATGAAAGGCTCCCCAAACCATTGCGGATCCGCCTCCGAAATTGCGTTTGGAAAACATTAGTGGAGTCTTACGCAAATCTATCCAATAGTGCCGAAACCCATCTGGGCCGTCAGGACTAAATTTTTTTCATCAGAAAAAATTATCTAAATGAAAAATATTGCAAAAAGCTGGATAAACAAAATTAAGTTTAAATTTTATACCGAGCCCCAGTTTTTATCCAAGTTTTTTTTTTCACAAATTGAAGTCGTGCTGTTTTGTGGTGCGTCTTTAAGAACGGAGCCTTTTTTAAGACTCCTCTGACAATGCACTCGGATGATTGCAATGTCCGCCAAAACAGTCAACCGTGACACAGGCGTACTGCAACATGCGGCAAGTGTGGAGCACGAAGCAAACGAATTGCTAGCTTTAAGTATTATGCGACTTTTTCGCTGTCAGACTACTCGGGTTTTCTTTCAGATCATTGCGTTACACTATATTCATCCGGTTTGTTAAAAAATTTAGTGATAACACAACTTGTTCGACCGATTTTCCGCGATATTTCGCTTACATTTAAGCCAACATCGTTGTAGGCTCCTATTCTTCCCTTTTCCTCGTCGGATAAAAACGGCCACGCGAAATTTTATTGTTAACAGAAATATAAAAAAATAATTGAAACCAAATCTTTCTCTCCAGCCGCAATATTTAAAAGATGTCGCATAATTTTGATACACTTGCAGACATGATAAAAATCGAACTTTTCTGCTTTTTTACCGCTTCTTGAAAACGCGAAATGCAATCAGAGATAAGAATATCAGATTTTAAGCAGAATTCATTAAGCTTTCATTCTGCTTACTTGATTTCATTGTATTATGCTTTCCCATTCTCCTACGAGGGTCGAAACTAAAATTTTCTGAGTGTCGTATAATTTTGAGCAGGAGTGTATATATGATCTGCCTGCAAGTATAAGAAGTGTATGTCCCTTTGAGATCTGTTTGTTCGACTCGACTGTTGATGCTGATCAAGAATATTTACACTTTATATGGTTGGAAATGTTTCCTTCTGCCTGTTACATACAATTGCACGACTTAAGAAGAAATAGTAAAATAGAACAGAAAGGAAGAGAATTCAAATGTTTAAAATGATCGTTAAACATATTCGGGGGTGCCACAGAAACCTCTTCCAACCAAATTCCAACCGAATTCCAATTCTTAGGTGCCACAGAAATTTCTATTGGTTGGTTTTAAACCTCTAATGTTTTGTTAAGAGATTTTGCAAAGCTCTTTTCTCACTAGCGCCTTTAGTCAAGTGGCGCCCTCACAGCTAGATAGGGCTTGCGGATTAAGGGCTGGAAACTAATTGCTCATATTTGGCGCCAACTAATTTTTAAATTTTGCATTATATTGGTGGAGAATGCAACTTAAAATTGAATTATTATTTAAAAATGCGTCATAAAACATATAATACAATCAAAAAATATCAGTTAATCATTAAATTAAACCATATCCAAAAAAAGGGAAATTGTTTGGCGAGAGATTCAGCCCTGTTTTTAGAGATGGAACATCAATAGGAACATCTGGTGTTCCAACTAGATTTTCTAATTAGAAAATGAAATCTCTAGAAGTTCTGTGGCACCAACGAATTTTTTGAGAGATTTACAAACCAACCGTCGGCAAAATCTCTAGAGATTTCTGTAACACCCCCGATTAAGTTTGTTTTTAGAAACATGTTCTGTATTTGCTTCTCACAAACCCATACAACAGCGATGGGCCCAAGTTGGCCCGTTATACAAGTGTGAAATTACTAAAATTAATTCATGTACCTACTTACATGTGTAAGTAATGTTCGCTAAGTACCACTTAAGCCCTAATTGAAGACAAAATTACATCAAATTATCAATGGGCCAATTAATGGCCACATTTTGTAATGGCTTTGGCTGTCAAAATGAGCTCTTTAGTTGCTTAATTTTTGTGTAATATTGTAAGAGCAGCATGAACTTTTTCACAATTTTTGCTGTACTTCCTGGACATACCTACATAAATACACACTAGTACATACTTATGAAAGCTAATGAGTTACCATGAGAAATTGTTAATTTCAGATTTGCAGCATTCTGTTGCCTGGATGATGACTGCCACCAGCTACCGGCAACCGCACATAATCTTGATTGACTCACCACTTTCAGCTCGTAATGATGATATTTTTATCATCCGTTTGTTTTATCGGAATATTCTTGGTGCTGTTCTTGAAGTAGCTGTACATTTGACCAGATAAACATGTGCACACGTGAAGAGTTTGGAAAGCGCTACCGCTACCTGCACTTGAGCTCCAGCTCCAACTCATCTTGTGGACGTGTGCTTTTGTCTAGTGAAATGTTGAAAGCATCATTAATTTTTTATTCTTGACTTTAACATACTTATATTGTATGTAAGTATGATAATTGCAGAATGGGTTGAAGCAGAGAAACAGAACAGAGGCAGAGTGACCCATAATTACCGCACCAGCCGAACAATCATGGGAAAACGTCTCTCTCTCTCTCATGAAGTACAATAATTTAAGCAATGCTACGTTTTATGATTATCTTGCCGTTTACCCAACACGCACAAACCAAAAAAAAAAACAAAAAACACGCACCGGGCGCAGTCCAGGTCAGAGACGTCGCCACAGTTCTGTCAATGCCAAGATAAAGTGCTCGTCTCCCCGGCAATTTGATTTTTTATTATCACCATTACCGCTGTCGCTGACGCAGCCCCTTTCCCGTCCTACGGAACAAGTGCAGCCCAGCAAGAAGAGAGTACCTGCGACTTTACCTTTACCTATGCTAATTAGAGCGACGGCCTCGGCCTTGTTTTTATGCGCTTTTGGCGTGAACTGCCCCTGCCCAGCCGGCCGCTCGGAATTTCTCGGTCGCGGCCGTTCGGTGGCCCGGTAACTGCATAAATTTTCTGCTTCACATCAACAGAATGAGCATATTTTATTTATGCATCAGTTTGCATGGGAAAAGTTGAGCAGAAAAACGTTAAGCGGAAATTGGAATTGGTCCTGCCAACCGATTTTTGTGTGTAACCGCAGGACAGGTGTATGTCCGGGTGCGATACCGCAAAAGGGTAACTTACCCAAAGTGCCCAAAGCGTGACGAGCAATCAAAATTCTGCAGCCAATGCATGCCATAATGTCCTGACAAAGAATGTCAGTCGGGTTAGTTCGTGAGATACCTCAAATTAGGCACGAAAGTGTGACTTTAATGCAGGTGGCCTTCCACTTATTTGGCTACCTCAATTAACTTAACTTAACTACAAAACTTAATTATTGAACCATCAGAGACATTCTTACGCAAAAAAGCAAACCTTTAAAATTCTGCAGAAGGTTCGGAGGTTCGATTCTAAGACTTGGTCAGCGAACCGGTTACTTAATTTTAGGTTTCAAAATTGCTACCTGGCTAAGAGCTGAGCTAAGAGCAGCAAGTCACATCAGGAGATGTGACGTCTGAGTTGCAGCACGCTCTTCTTCAGCAACATAAATGTTTGAAATTTGTGATTCTTGAAATCTTTTTTGTCATTCTTCTTAACCCGGCTATGGATGAACGCTAAGTTTTTTACTGATAGTGCAGGAACTAAGTTTTTTAAGTTTTTTTTTTCAATTTAAAGTCCAAGGTTCAATCTTGTATTATTGGATCCGTCGAACCGGACCATTACCTGATCCCTTTTAATGTCTGACCCCCCAAATTTCAAGACGAAAAGGGCAGGAAAAATAAGTTAAGAAATTTTTTTTTTACCTTATGTAATTATCAATATTATAACAGCAGCTATATAGTCGGTGCATTATCTAGTGAATATGCGTCTTGATGTCGGTGCAGCATGGGTCATAGGTATGCCAAAGCATAGCGCAACAACAACTTCATATATATGTTCTCTTTCTCTCCTATGCCTCTCGCAAATTCGAACGGAAAAAATAAGTGTATACGTCGTCTTCAGCGAAAGGTTTGTGGTTGGTGATGAGGGATTTTGTGTGTATCAGAAAGCCACGAAAAAATCGGGTTTCTTTGGTCTTAATAATATGCATTTGCCCTTGAGCATTTGAATTGAGCTATTTCGCGCGCTGGTGGTTAAGCGTCTAGTACACTACTTGTATAGAATTGAATTTACCATCATAAAAGTATTCATCAAAGCTCCTTCACGAACAAATAGCTGAAAGGATTCGGCACACAGGTAGTTCATAACGTGGAGTTGAACATAGGCTATACAGCTTTTATTTTAATGGTAATTACCAAACAAATATATTTTTAATGCTTCGATGCGAGGGCTGTTCCAAAAGTTATCGGCCGTCAAAGTGGGTGTCCAAAAAATAGTTATAGTGCTGGCGGCCATGATTCCACGTCTCCAGGATGTCTGAAATGAAAAGTAAAAACGGGGGTCAAATTCAGAATAGATGTAATTCTGGTCTGAACCTCGGTAAAAATTTTGTTATTTTTTTTTTGACAAAATGGCGGTCATTAAAAAATGAAAAATCCATTTTGGCGGTGTAAAAAATAGTGACAATTCTGCGTCGATTACATATTATTTCATAAAAATCGGTATAGTAGAACTGGAGAAAAGTGGCTTGGCAGTCCGAAAAGTTGCTTAGAAAGTATCCAAAAATATTACAGATATTATATTATATACTTACACATATTAGTCGGCGATGCCAGCTACATACAGCGGACCTTTTTCATCTTCAAAACGAGAGCGTAATTTAAAGTCGGCTCTTACCGACTTCGATATACCCGTTACTCATGAAAAAACATGTTTAACAGTGTTCCTGCGTTCCTTAGTGTGACCATCCAAAAAAGATGAAACATTTTTTTAGGGTGGTGCGATAGGCGGGGTTCCTCTTTTTGCTTATAACTTGAGAACTGCTCATCCGATCTTTATCATTCTTTTGGCAAATTCATTCATTTTGCTAAATATCTCTAGAAGGAACGAATTGTCTATCTTTAAAACTGTAGGAGATTACATACATACTATAATACTATAACTGCGTGCGGTGTTTTATCAACTTTTCTCCTCCTTAATCTCAGATCTGGATGACGGACAGACGGACGGACGGACAGACAGCGGACAAGTCTCTATATCGTCTCGGCTGTTGATGCTGATCAGATAAATATATACTTTATATGGTCGGAAATGATTCCTTCTGCCTGTTACATACATTTGCACGACTTTAGTATACCCTTTTTACTCTACGAGTAACGGGTATAAAAAACTGTTTTCAGGAGCAGCTCCCTCTGTTCTGCGTGCCATTCTGCCTTCTTTAGATACGGCCGCAGCTCTAGTTTCTGAGCGGATTAATCAGTCTGAGCATTGTGTGGCATGGCCTTAGATAATTATCGATTAAGAAAGTCGATTAATAATCGATATCGATCTGACGGGGCGACAACATGTATCCCATACAAATTTTTTTAGCATTAATCTCTTTCTGAATGTAACAGCTATTGATATTAGAAAATTTTGGGAAATTTTTACTTTATTGTCGAAATTAGAAAATTAATTTTCCTGAGTCCACCCTGTTTCTGGAAAGGGTGGTTCTAGGTATTCTGACAAGGGTGCCACTGGCATACCTAGTTTTTGTTATCGAATCCTAAAGATGGGTTTGCACATAACGGTACCGTCGATCCTCTTAAAGAATAACGCTGTACATTATTCTAAATCACAGCTGTCCAGATGCAGTTTACGGCGTACACTCAACCGATCCTGAGTCATCCTGTTGACCTACAATGATAAATTTATGGTTTCTTTTTAAGCTAGTGAAATTTTCTATCGCCCTTCCCTTTTGGAATTTTTTACATATCTCTTTCCACTAAAAAGTTAAAATTTTTACAACGCTAAATCAGCATTAAAGGCCACTGTGCGGCGCCGTAGAGACCAATAAAAATGAAGAAAATATTTCTGAAGCAACAATCACCGCAGGAAATAGAAAGGCAACAAAAAAAAAACTCGAAGGAGAAAAACACCCACATATATTTATACACTTGAAAAGTGTATTATAATTTTGCCCAGAAATTTGCAACGCATAGAAGGAATCATCTCCGACCACATAAAGTATATATATTCTTGATCAGCATGACGAGCTGAGTAGATTAAGCTTTGTCCGTCCTTCAGTCTGTTTCTACGCGAACTAGTCCCTCAGTTTTGGAGCTATCGAGCTGAAACATTGCACAGAGTCTTCTTTTTACTGCACGCTGCTAATATGTAGGATCGGATGACTACTTCTTGTAGCTGCCATACAAATGTTCGTTCGGAAAATGGGTTTTAGTGAGAAAAACTGTTTGGTTCTCAATATAACCGCTCTCAAACACGGTGATGGGTTATATTCAATGTTTTTAAGCTGATCTGCGAAGTTTGGTAGAAGTCGCTAACCGTTGAGACAAGCTTTTTCAAGTGTATCAGAACTTCGGTACAGACGAAGTTAGCTTTGCCCCTCTCGTTTTCATTGAGTTCGATTTCGTAAGAGGCATATTAAGGGAAGAGAGAAAACATACGTGGTAAATAAATTGGTCTGTGCTATGCGCTGGCTGCGTGAGTGCCTATGCGCGCGGCTAAAGCTATGCGCTTAAGCTATCTCGCCATGAAATTCTATGTTCAAATTTTCCAAAAATTTTTTTCTTTCTGCTGAACTAAACAATCTGTCGACTTATCTTTTCCGCTAACGCCCACTCATACACGAAAGTTCCCCAAATCCGCTAGATGACCTCACGAGGTGCAGACTTGCCCAACTGCTTGCTTATATTTTACAACAGACACTTGCCCTTCAGATATTATTGAAACATCTTCAAGTTAAAAAATATTCTTAAAAATAGACAACTCGTGTAATACATTGCGAAAGTATAATAAAATCAAAATTTATTCGACTGAATTGCTGACTGCACTATATAAGTCAGGTAGGTGATCATACCGGAGAGAAATAATAAAATCAATTCATTGGAAATCTCAAAGAGTCCCAATGGACGTACACGAAACTCATAGAAATTAAGGCGGCTCAGGAACATTTCCAGCTGGAACACAAGCAAAATGGTTAGCAGTCCCTAGAGTATATCCGATACTTACGAATTACCTTCATGTGCCAGTCGTTGCGCTCGCTTACATAACAGTTCTCCAAGCTCAACCTTCGCACTTCCCGAGAACTACTCACCGCTATGTGGACGGCCAGCGTGAGAAGCACCACATCGATGAACAACCTAGCCACCAAACCCCACATGCCAATATCACGAAACTGGGTAAGCATGATAATATGATAGGAGACCATGGCCATTTCACAGAAATTCAGCATAAGACAAATGAGGGCGGGTACTTCGAGAAGGCGATGAAACTCACTGCCAACGCTTTGAATTTCATCATAGATGGCAATACACTCGTCCAGCAGATAACCCGTGGCCTTCAGTTGCCGTCGACTGGGCTGCACTCCGCTAGGTCGCTCCAGAATGCGCAGCTGACGGCGAAGCTCGTGACGCACATAACCGTTCGTCTCCGCGTAGAGGGCACCCACGGCGAGAAAGCCCACAAAGCAAATGTGCATAATCATGGCAGCTCCAATTGAAATAACAATGTCGCACACCACCGACACCAAGGCGATGAAGCTGGGCGATCTCACCAAAGTGGGCAGCACACAGCAGAACTCGACAAGCAGGCAGCACATCTTAAGGATTAGCAGCACCAGCTCTCTTTTGCCTCCGAAACCGGCCCTCTGGCGACGAGACAGGGCACGTATTCTGCGAAACAGCCTGAGAAATCGGTTGACTATGCGCAGCATTTGTTGGCCATAGCAAAATTGCATAACCACCAGGCAGATGGCGCATGTGACGCATCCGGATAAGCGTACAAAGCAAAGCGTCCGTTCGAAGAAATCCTCAAAGCTTGTTACGTGGAAACTGTAAGAGTAACAAAACCAGCCGCTACCCAAAAGATGAAGGGTCAAACAGTACCACTTTTGCCAGATGCGATTGTGGGCCACCAGAGCGCCATTTCCATTGCAATCATTTGACTTAACGCCAAAGCAAATAACACCCAAAATGCAGGCATAGTAGAAACTAAACCTCAAGATACTAGCGGAGAGCGTGGAAACGCTCAATCGGTGACCAATGCGGGACATTACTCACCTGAGATGGCCTAACGGGTCATATATAAGCCAAGTGATTGTGTTTACCTTGGGTAACAGAGCATTTATATGTATTGTTTGTGGTACTAGAAGAAATAATAAACACTTCATTACATGACGACAGGATACCAAGAATTATGTTGAGCTGGTACACTGATAATAATTGATTTGATATTTGATTTGGGCAATTAATAAAATTAAGTCAGAATCAAACAAGTAAGAAAGTCGGTCTAGTCCGACTGTAATATACTCTGCACCTGCGAAGGTGTATGTTCTGTATGTATTTCTTTTGCTCATAACTGAACTATCGTTTACACAATCTTTACCAATCATTTGGCGGATCGATAAATAATTTGTATTACCTGCCTTAAATGTACGAAAAAAGATGCCGTACGCACTGCCATTCTAACGCTCAAGAAGGGTTTCAGGATTTCCGATCAGAACGGATTCAAGGACTGCTTGGCCAACATCCCTTACGTCCTGCGTGTTTCAAGTCCAAGCTAAACTTTCTATACGTAAAAAAAATAAAATTCTAAATTGGTGTCTTTTGGATATATAATTATATTATTATTAATTGACTCCAATCTTCTCCACTTAGCCCACAGAAGTATCCGGGTCGAAGATGAAAAGTTTGCAATGCGGTGCTTCCATTTTTTCTTTTTTTTTTTCCTCCTTTGCCACAACCTCCCACAACAGTTTCAGGTCAAACATCCTGGTTTTTTAATTGGGAAAACAAAAAAACCGAAAAAAAAACCGATGAACTTTTTTTTTTAAACCCACCACACCCACCCAAAATGATGTATACTGAACTTCCTTGGTTGTAGATGGCGAAATCATCGATTGGCAACCATACGCATTCCACATATCGATGTGTCTGCAAACCCGCAATATAGAAACCAAACATGCCCCAGACATCGTTGGCGAAGATCTTTACATCCAGATCACAAAATATACCATCTATGCGCTGCATTTTTAAAGCATTTCTTGGGTGCAAATATCTTCTTCTTTCTTCTTGATTGGCCCGATGCTTGCATCACAACCGTTCGACGGTCCCGGCCGGTGCAACCAATGTCCGCCAGTCGCTTCTGCTCCGTGCGAGCTGGCACCAGTTTTTCACGCCAAGCTTGGAAATATCTTTCCGCACCTGGTCGTCCCACCTTAGAGGTGGTCGTCCCACCTTGTCATGTCCCAGTTCTTTCGCATTCCTCTTGTAGACCATTTTTGCTGGAGCTTGTTCATCCATACGGGTCACATGTCCCAGCCAGCGCAGCCGCTGTTGCTTTATGCGCTTGACCAGACTAGTATCCCCATAGAGCTCATACAGTTCGTCATTCTTTCGGATGCGGAAATCCTCGCCAACTTTCAAAGGTCCATAAATCCTGCGAAGAATCTTTCGCTCGAAAACGCCAATCGCCGCCTTATCCGCTGATGATATTGCCCATGCTTCTGCGCCGTATTGCAGGACTGGGATGATAAGCGACTTGTATAGCGCTATTTTTGTTCTTCGCTTGAGGCCTCTGCTCTTGAGCTCCCTACTGAGCCCGTAGTAGCATCGGTTTGCGAGCGTGATTCTTCGTCGGATTTCTAGGCTGATGTTGTTGTCGCCGGTTATCATCGTTCCGAGGTAGACAAAGTCCTCTACAACTTTAAAGTTGTACTCTACCATTGCAAGAGATTGCCCAAGGCGCGTGTACTTCTGTTTCGAGGACACTAGGTACTTCGTCTTGTCCTCGTTCACCGCTAAGCCCATCAGTTCCGACTGCCTCTCAATCTCTGAAAACGCCTTGCTTACCGCCCGTTCGGTCTTGCCGATGATGTCAATATCATCGGCGTATGCGAGTAGCATTACATCTTTATTAAAGATGGTGCCCGATCTGTTGGCATTTGGGCACCGGCAGAGTATGTACTCCATCAGCAGATTAAAGAAGTCACACGATAAGGTATCACCCTGCCTAAAACCTCTTTTGGTATCAAAAGGCTCGGAGAGGTTCGTTCCTATTTTGACGGAGCTTTTAGTGCTTCTCAACGTCATCATGCAAAGTCGAACGTACTTTGCTGGTATACCAAAGGTAGACAGGGCTTCAAAAAACCTTGACCTTATCGGTGTGTCGAAAGCGGCTTTGTAATCGACAAAAAGATGGTGATTTTCGATGCAAATATAAGCTTCATAAACTAATTTGTAAAATGTTCCGTCGTGAGTCGTGGAACAAACAAAATTAATAAAAATTTAGACCCTTAAAAAAAATTTAAAAAATTTTAATGTTTAAATGTATGAAGACTTCATGCATTGGCCTTTGCACTTGTGGCTGCACTTCTCAAAGGGAAAAAATTTAATTTTCTTTGAAAAGTTTAATTTATATTAAGGCATGTTAATAAATGGAATAAGAATTTTTGAATCAGCTCTTCGCTTACAACCTGCTCTCTGTGCGCGGTGCATACAAAGCTAAGAGTAGTTTATCCGCTTGAAGCAGATAGGCTGTGCTCCGCTCCGCTTTCTGTGTGCGGGGGGCCTTTGGGCACGGGCACGCTCTAAAAATGCCTCGGCTCTGTTGTTCCAAAAATTGTGAGCACAAGTCTTCCTCTTTGCCCAGCTTGTCGTCGTGCAGCTTCACATAGTTGACGCCGGACATTAATATGATCTTGGTTATTTCGGCTCCAAGTTTATTTAATCCTGAGATGAGTAGTTTGGCTGTCCGGAGGCTGGAAATATCATTTTAAGCTTCTTACGTTTCTTCTTCTCCCTCACCGAGCTTGCGAATGCCGGCTTTTCGGCTTTACAAGCAATTTTGACTCTGTACACTTTAAAGCCGATTTCGTTAAATCTTTTGGTATGACCACTGCTTCCTCACTTTTCTTCAAATCTAAATCGCTTTCAGGATCTTTGGACTAATATCGAAGTTCTGCTAAATTGAGCTCAGTTATTGTACCTATGTTAATATTTAAGTATTTTCGGGTGCGTTCCGAAAACCTCTAAAGATTTTCGTGGTTTTCTGACCACTTGATTTAGTAACCGATCTTATACTTGTCAATTCACATATCCTCTGATTTGTGTTCGAAAAGGCAATCTCTAGAGATTTTTAGGGCACCCCTGTTTATGAGTTCAATAAAAACAGTTTTGTCCAGCAACATTATTAGCAATCAATTTATAGAAAATAAGCATAAAATTCAAACAAAAATAGAATACACGCTTCTCTGTTCCCATTGCCAAGCTATCAGGGACTAAAAATGCAATGGGCTCTTTGAAACAGGTTTAGAAATATGTTGGCAATCTAAGCATTTGTTTTCCATGACAAAACGACAGACGTAGCAAAAACAAAACAAAACCGGTAGATGTAGGTAGCTAAGCATTGCATTCTTGCAGAGGTTGTTTTTGGTAAATGTGAAAGTAGTATAAGCCACTGCATTCCAGAAATCAGAGAGTAACATTTAAGCCAGTAACCGTTTCATACCACTTGACCGCACCTTCAAAGTACATAGAAGGTGGTCCAATAATATGGAAATGTTATGACTGGAAATTGAATAAATAAATTACTTAATCATACAGATTGCGTTCCAAGCTAAATAAACAAAACAAAAGTAATCCGAGCTACTTAAGTAATTGAATTCTTACATACCCTCCTTTACATATCAGAATGCAGAATACTGTTCATTTCATTCATAACAGGGAGAAGGAATCGTTTCCGACCCTATAAATTATATATATTCTTGATCAGCATCAACAGCCGAGTCGATATAGCCATGTATGAACACGTCGATCTCAGAGACTGCAAGAGCTAGAGATACAAATTTTTGCAAGCACATAGGTGTATACCGTACGCAGATCTAGTTTGTTGCAGATTTGCAAATTTTCCCCCCTCAAGCCACAATTTTCAAGTTACCACCTCGTCACTAAATATATATGTATTACCTTATCCTTGAATCTATCTATTCTGAAAAGCACAATGAGATCTGAGTAAGAGCACCAAAGTTATTCAGGAAACAATTTTGCTACTAGGAGCGGGGGGGGAAGCGCTGTGCTTATCGCAGACAGTGTGTGCGCGTGTTTATGTGCGCGGTTGTGTGTGTTTGCAAGTGTGTCTGAATTGTACAGGGTATTTTGAAGTAGAACCGCTCGACTGCAACGGTCTTACTTGTTTTTAATGTAAATGTAAATGTAAAATTGGCTATATGTACAGCCCCAAAGACCCAAGCCAAGCTTTTCTCAATCTCTTGGCGTGTGTGCTTATAATTTTTCGCACAAGAGAAAAGGACCTACAGTTTAACGCCGAACCCGAACGGCAACGTTTTGAGTAGCTTTTTCATGGCTAGTTACTTCACAGCTGGCGTCAATAGCTGGTGAAGGTGATCGAATGTGTTTATAGGATGTTCCGAGGCGGGATCGAACCCACGACCTCAGCAGGCCACCACAATAAGCGCTGGGCCAGACACTTAATATACTCTGTGTATGTTTATAACAATCGTCTTAAAATTGTAAACTGTATAAAGACTTCAAGTGTTGAAAGCTTAGAATCCTATGAGAACGCACGACTACATACACTGAGCTAAGTGCTTTACGGAACAGTCCTTGGCTGAGTGGATAGATTTTACGATTTCAGTTTTTAATCCTTTTCCAAAAGATGCTAAAATAAAGTCTTTGCCAAGGCTGCATAAGCAGTCCTGAACCGAACTCTTTAGAACTGGTTCGGTTCATAACCGAACGCCTAATATTTATGACTCCTCGAACCAGAACCCGAACCGGACCACTTTTTTAAAAATAAGGTTCGGTTTACCAAATTACAGGGAAACATAAAAATTGCTTGTAATCTGAGATTTTTTATTATTTAGATGGATAAAAGACATATCAGCTTGTAAATTCCCGTGGTATTGAAAAATTTGGAAAGTGGTCATTTTTAATATTGAAAACTTTTACCTCCAATTTTGAACCAAAGAAGTAAGAGAAAGAATAATAAATCTTTTTTATTTTAAATCTACTGCGCATATTATCGATAATTATGTTTTAGAGTTTTAGAGAGAGACTTGAAATTTGGCGTACAGGCGCTCCCAGATAATAGCTAACATCCTTGGGGGAGTTTTCCTGGCTTATTCGGGTATGCCCTTTGTAACAATATATTCTCCCATCTAAAAATACTCATGGCAATCTGTAGAGCAATCAAAAGTGTTTGTATCAATAAAATAAAGTTTTTTAAAAATGTTCTATAGATTGCCAAGTTTAAATATTAGTGAAAATTGCGAACGTATGTATTAGGATGTAATTTTACCAATTGAATAGCAAAAACCGAAATTAACAATTGAGGGTTTTACTTTAAATCAAAATAAGAAAAACTTTAGTTAAAAATAATAGAACATATTTCTTATATATAGTTTTACTCACAAAAATATAAATTTTAACTTTGGGGGCTTATATCACTTATCATATTATCAATTAATATCTTACAATTTGTTCATCTCCATGCCAGATTGCACTATATAAGTAAGGTAAGTGATTAATCCAGATAAAAAGCATAAAATAAATTCATTAGAGACTTCGAAGAGACCAAACAGACACACGTGAAATTCATAAATGTTTCGACGGATGAGAAACATCTCCAGCTAAGAAAAAGCAGAAGAAAGCAAAAGTGTTAATTTGATTTCTGTTTTTTTTTTTTGCAGTAAACCCACCTTGATATGCCACTCCTTGGGTTGGCCAACATAATAGTTTTCCAAGCTCCATCTTTGCACCATGCGAGATCTGCTTACTGCTCCATTCACCGCTAGTGTCAAGAGTACCACATCTATTAAAGATTTGACCACCACTCCCCACATCTGACTAAAGGAATACTCCAGTTGCATAACAATTTGGTACGGGAATATGATTATGACAGAGATGTTCAGCATCAGAGCCAAGAAGAGTGGGAACTCTAAGAGTTTCTGGAACGAACTGCCCAAGCTTTGAATCTCATCATAAATCGCAATGCACTCATCGAGGCGACGGGTGACAACTTTAAGCTGGCTGGGTCCGGAAGGTTGCCCTAAGGACCTCAGTTCAGGACGTAGATCGCTTTGCACATAACTATTCATCTCAGAGTAGAGGACGCCAATGCTCAGATAACCCACAAAAGAGATGTAGATGATCATGGTTACTCTTGAGGTTACAATCACGTCGGCTAACAAGCCCAAGTGAATGAATATGCTTAAATTGAGCTTAAAGTACGGCCAATAACACATGATTTCGTAGCCAACGCACAGAATCATCCATAGGATTAGCGTGAATTCTCGTTGACTACCATACCCTCTGGATGGTTGGCCAGACAGTTCACGAATCCGTCGGAAAAGTTTCAAGAATTTGTTGACCACACCAACTACCTTCTGAGCATAATAAAGTTGCATCACTAAAAGGTAGATGGTGCAACTAACACAGCCTGAGAGGCGTACATAGTTGAGCACCCGTTCGTGGGGATCATTAAGGGTGCATACCCATGGAACGAAGTAGCTGCACAATAAACTACTACAGATAAGTTCAAAAATAACACAATACCAATGCAGCCAGTTGCGTCTGTAGCAAACCAAATCACCATTGACTTCATTTCTCCTGATGCCAAAGAAAACTATTCCCAAGAAGCTGGTGTAGTAAAATGTACAGCGTAATAAGAGCGCCGAAATTGTAGAAACGTTGAACTTGTAAAGGATTCGTACCATGACTATATGCGGTCACAAGTGAACTAACTGAACTCAATTTCTGTTACGATGGCCCTTGTCAATAATTACCTTGCTCGTTCTGCTAATAATAATTTGAGCTGATAACAAAATAGATCAAGCGTTAATATACCCCCTCTGGAATTGGAAATCAATAAATTCATTTGCTTTTTATACCCTGTACCCATTCAAAATGGGTAAGGGAATAATGAAATAATGAAAATGTATGTAACAGCCAGAAGGACTCTATAAGGTATATATATTCTTGATCAGCATCAGCAGACGAGTCGATATAGCCGTGTCCGTTTGTCTGTATTTCCGTCTTCCGCGTTAAATCGCACGATCTAGGCGGCCAATTGAACGGTCCCGAACGTGAAATAAAATGTTCACCGAACTCGCCTCTCAATAAGTCCATGGTTGCGCATGCTGTGTGGCATGTGGCACCTTCTAGTTGAAACCAAATGTCATGCAAGTCAAGCTCTTGCATTTTGGGCAAAAAAAAGTTGGATATCATCTCACGGTAGCGCTCACCATTCACAGTTACGTTACGATTCGCATCATCTTTGAAGAAGTACGGTCCAATGATGCCACCAGCCCATAAACCGCACCAAACTGTGACTTTTTCTGAATGTATTGCTGACTCTTGCAATGCTTCTGGCTGATATTCACTCCAAAATCGACAATTCTGCTTATTAACGTACCCATTGAGCCAAAAATGAGCTTTGTCGCTGAACACAATTTTTCGGTAAAAAAGTGGATCTTCGGCCAACTTTCCAAGAGCCCATTCACCAAAAATTCTACGTTGCGGTAGGTCGATCGGCTTCAGTTCTTGCACCAGCTGTATTTTGAAAGGCTTCACACCTAAATCCCTCCGCAAAATTTTCCACGTTGTTGAGTAACAGAGGCCCAATTGCTGCGAACGGCGACGAATCGATAATTGATGGTAATCATTAACCCTGGCCGATACAGATGCAATATTTTCTTTAGTTTGCACTCTACGTAAGCGTGTTGGTTAGACATTAAACCGTCTAACAATGTAAATTTGGTGCGAAATTTTGTCACAATAGCCCGAATAGCCGCTTCAGTGGGTCGATTAAACTGACCATAAAATGGAAGAAGCGCGCAATGAACTTTCTTAACAGAGCACGCATTTTGATAATAAAATTCAATAACACTGTGCAACAGTCAAAAGAACTACCAAGCTACACTATGCGGATTCGATAGTGCTACCCGAACTGAGTAAATCCCTATCAGCGTTCGGCTAGATATTTTATTTTATTATTAATTATTTAAAAAAAAATTTTTTTTATTAAATATTTACGCTAATTTGATCTCAACTTGTTAAAAAATGTATTAGCATGTTAAAATATTTAATACAGTCTTAATTGGGCAAACTTTTTGCTGATAAATTACAGAATTTTCGAAAAATTTTCAAAAAAATCATTTTTTCCTTAATTCGTGGATAACAACAAGTTAAACGAGTAATGTTTTGCTCTAAAAGCTTTAAAAAACTTAATTGGCTGCTATTTTGGTGAAAAACTTGAGTATCTAATAAACAATGATAACAAAAAAGTAAATTATTTTGAAAATTCACACTTTTGGGGCCGTTTTGGAGGATGTAGAAGTGTTCAGATTGTTCAACCTTGTTCAGCAGAGTTGTTTGGTATCTCAAAAGCTTCTTTTTGCCAAAAAAGTATGCGAAAAATTCAGATTTTTTAAAAGTTATCACTCAAAAAGTAAAAAATTTTTGTATTATAAAAATCGGACTTAGCTACAACGATAAACCTTAAAAACATTTAACGACGACCTTTTTTGGGGCACTCCCAATTCCAAAAACTTAAAGGTCCTATAAAACAGTCAGCCAAATGCTGATAGGGATTTACCAGTTCGGGTAGCACGATCGGTTCCGATAGTGTGCTTGGAAGTTTAAAAAGTTGAAAATGCCCGCACAGTGTTATATACTAAACTGAAGATGTTTGACAATGAAAAAAAACACGAAAACGTGCGCGAGCTGTTAAAACCAGGTGCCAAAAAGATAATAGCTAAAAATCACCCTTTATAATAATTAAATAGATCTCAGACATTTTATGTCTTGTGATTTATGAAAAAGAAATGAAAGAAATTGAAACATCGAAAATATCCAATGGAACTACTAGTAATAGTTTGGCAGCTTTACCTCACATCACATTTTATAAGAAATATTTATTTTTTTTCAAATATTATTTATTTTTTAATAATAACAAAAAATTAATGTATTTTTCACTTTGACACTAGTATATTTCCTAAAATTCAGCTTATAATTGCAACCAAACATTGTCTCTTCTCAAAATTTTTTCATCTGCATGCCATATTGCACTATATAAGTAAGGTAAGTGATTAACCCAGATAAAAAGAATAAAATAAATTCATTAGACACTTCGAACAGACCCAACAGACACACGCGAAATTCATAAAAGTTTCGACGGTTGAGAAACATCTCCAGCTAAGAAAATCCATAAGAAAGCAAAAGTGTTAGTTTCATTTCTGTTATTTTTATTTTTGCAGTAAACCCACCTTGATATGCCACTCCTTGGGTTGCCCAACATAATAGTTTTCGAAGCTCAATCTAAGCATCATTCGAGAACTGCTTACAGCACCATGCACCGCTAGTGAAAGCAGTACCACATCTATTAACCATTTGGCCAGCACTCCCCACCTGTGAGCATAAGTATTATCTGTATGCATAACAAGTTGATAGGCGACTATGACTATGACAGAAATATTTAGCATCAGAGCCAAGAAGAGTGGCAACTCTAAGAGTTTCTGGAACGCACTGCCCAAGCTTCGAATCTCATCATATATCGCCATACACTCATCGAGGCGACGGGTGGAAGCCTTGAGCTGGCTGGCTCCAGGCAGTTGCCCTAAGGACCTCAGTTGTGGACGTAGCTCGTATTGTACAAATATATGCATCTCGGAGTAGAAGACGCCTATGCTCAGATAGCCCACAAAAGAGATGTACATGATCATGGTGGCTTTTGAACTTAGAAACACGTCGCTGATCAAGGCCAAGTGAAAGAATATGTTTAAATTATAATTAAAGGTCCACAAATCACACAAGATTTCGTAGAAAATGCACAGAATCATCAAGAGGATTAGCGTGAATTCTCGTAGGTTCCCAAACCCTCCAGTTTGTTGGCTTGACAGTTGACGAATCCGCCAGAAAAGTTTTAAGAATTTGTTGACCACACCAACTACCTGCTGAGCATAATAAAGTTGCATCACCAAAACGTAGATGCTGCAAATAATACAGCCTGAGAGGCATACATAGTAAAGCATGCGTTCATACGGATCCTTAAAGGTGCCAATCCATGGTACGTAATAGCAGCACAAGTAACTACTTAAGATTAGTGCAGAAATAACACAATACCACTGCAGCCATTTGCGTCTGTAGCAAACCAAACCACCATTGACTTCATTTCTCCTGATGCCAAAGAAAACTATTCCCAAGAAGCTGGTGTAGTAAAATGTACAGCGTAAAAATAGCGCCGAAATTGTAGAAACGTTGAACTTGTAAAGGATTCGTACCATGACTATTTGCAGTCATATAAGAACTAACTATTTGAGGAAGCTCACTCCAGCCACGATGGCCCAAGTCGATAATTATCGGGATCATTAATATAATTAGAAGCTTAAGTACGCTACTTCTGAAATTGGAATTCAATAGTATCAATTACCTATTTGTCATTTAAGATTTAATCATTGGTTAACCAATTAGGCTAACTATAGTAAGTAAATGCACAATACGCTGGCTTTTTATACCCTTGGGAAGGTATGTATTAAAATTGTCGGTATTTGTAACGCACGAAGCAACATCTCGACCATATAAAGTATATATATTCTTGTCGGCACGAGCTGAGTTGTATAACCATTCTCTCCCTCTTCTGTCGTCTGTTTATGGCTATTCTTTTACCTTGAGAGTATATTAAAATTTCTTTTTAGCCAAAAAACTATAAATATATATTATATTATATTTATAATTTTTTTTATTACCCTCCGTCAGTTTTTGAAGCTATCTCAACCAAACTTTGCACGAAGTCTTTTGGTATAAATATATACCTTCATTTGTCGGAACCGGCCGGATCGGATGACTATAGCATACCCTTAGGGGAGGGAACTATCGGTTGAAAAGTAGTTTTAGTGAGAAAAACTTTTTGTTTTCAATACTATCGCTCCCACCCCCCGATTTTTAAATTTTTCTTTATTTTCCCATAATTTCACTGAGATTTATTAAAATCTGACAACTATATAGTATAGCTATACAAAGATCGGTCTGAAAAAGTAGTTTTAGTGAGAAAAACTTTTTTGTTTTCAATGCTATCGCTCCCAACCCCCGTATTTATAAGTTTTCTATGATTTCACATAATTTCACCGAGATTTATCAAAATCGGACAACTATATAGTATAGCTGCCATACAAAAGATAGATCTGAAAAAAAGTCTTAGTAAGAAAAACTTTTTTGTTTTCATTGCTATCGCTCCACTTTGTACAGATCTATATTATATACTACCACACAATTTTGTCAAGTTTGATTTAAATCGGATGACTATAGCATATAGCTGCCATAGGAACGATCGGTCCAAAATGTAGTTCTAGTGAGAAAAACTTTTTTGATGAATATATCGTATAGCCATATATCAAACTGGCAGCATATATCATGCTCCAAGGGTATATAAACTTCGGTACAGCCGAAGTTAGCTTCCCTCTATTTTTATACCCTTGGAGAGGGTATATTAAAATTGTCCAGATGTTTGTAACGCACAGAAGGAAACATCTCCGACCACATAAAGTATATATATTCTTGATCAGCATGACTAGCTGAGTTGATATAGCCATGTCCGTCTGTCCGTCCGTCCGCCTATCTCAACCAAACTTTGCACGAAGTCTTTTGGTATAAATACGCTGCACATTTGTCGGAACCGGCCGGATCGGATGACTATAGCATATAGCTGCCATAGGAACGATCGGTTGAAAAAGTAGTTTTAGTGAGAAAAACTTTTTTGTTTTCAATGCTATCGCTCCCAACCTCCGTATTTATAAGTTTTCTATGCTTTCACATAATTTCAGCAAGTTTTATGCAAATCGGGCAACTATATAGTATAGCTGCCATACAAAAGATAGGTCTGAAAAAAAGTCTTAGTGTGAAAAACCTTTTTGTTTTCATGCTATCGCTCCCCCCTAACTGTATATTTATGAGAAAACTTTTTTGTTTTCAATGCTATCGCTCCCACGTTGTACAGATCTATACTATATACTACCACACAATTTTGTCAAGTTTGATTTAAATCGGATGACTATAGCATATAGCTGCCATAGGAACGATCGGTCCAAAATGTAGTTCTAGTGAGAAAAACTTTTTTGATGAATATATCGTATAGCCATATATCACTAACTGGCAGCATATATCATGCTCCAAGGGTATATAAACTTCGGTACAGCCGAAGTTAGCTTCCCTCTATTTTTTTTTATTATTATGAAGACGGGTAAATAAACGGATGGTAAAGATCGAAAGTTCTAAAAAATGAGAAATTTACTCAATTTTCGTAAACGGTAAAACTGGCTATACAGCTCCTCAACGGGCCACCCAAGCTTCTCTCATCTATTGGCGTGTGTGCTTTAGGAATTTTTCGCACAAAGAAAGGGACCAGACAGTTTAACGCCGGATCCGAACAGCAAAGTTTGGAGAAATTGCTTTTTCATGGCTGAGTTACTTCACAGCTGGCGCCACTAAGCTGGTTAAGTAAGAAAAAAAGAAAAAAACTTTTATTATTAGATGTTCCGGGGGGGGGATCCAACCCCCACCCCCCCCCCCAGCAGTCTACACAATAAACAATTGGCCCCCGACCGGCCGGGAAAATATTATTATTATGAAGACGGGTAAATAAACGGATGGTAAAGATCGAAAGTTCTAAAAAATGTCGAAATTACTCAATTTTCGTAAGAGTTTAGATTATTATGAACACGGGTGAATAGACAGATGGCACACAACGAAAAGTCTTCAAAATCGTGAAATTTGCTCAATTTTATAAAGAGTTTAGATTATATTGAAGATTTAATTGATGGTAATTGTAATTTAAGCTTCACTTCTTTTGTTTGAGTTTAAAAGACTAAAGGAGGCGTATGCCTCCTTTTGTAACATAAACATTGAGAACCGTTACAAGATATTTCATGGAATGCAAGTTCGGGCAGGTTAGCTTTTTTTGTTTTTTTTTTCAAATATTATTTATTATTTAATAATAACAAAAAAATTAATGTTTTTTCTCTTTGACACTGAATATTTTTTAAAATAAGGCTTAGAATGGCAACCAAACATGGTCGCTTCTTAAAATTTTTTCATCTGCATTGCATATTGCACTATATAGGTAAGGTAAGTGATTAATCCAGATAAAAAGAATAAAATAAATTCATTAGACACTTCGAACAGACCCAAAAGACACACGCGAACTTCATAAAAGCTTCGACGGCTGAGAAACATCTCCAGCTAAGAAAATCCGTAAGAAAGCAAAAGTGGTAGTTTCATTTCTGTTCTTTTTATTTTTGCAGTAAACCCACCTTGATGTGCCACTCCTTGGGTTGGCCAACATAATAGTTTTCGAAGCTCAATCTTTGCACCATGCGAGAACTGCTCACCGCTCCATGCACCGCTAGTGTAAGCAGTACCACATCTATTAAAGATTTGGCCACCACTCCCCACATGTGAACATAAGTATACTCCAGTTGCATAACAAGTTGGTAGGAGATTATGACTATGACAGAAATATTTAGCATCAGAGCCAAGAAGAGTGGCAACTCTAAGAGTTTCTGGAACGCACTGCCCAAGCTTTGAATCTCATCATATATCGCCATACACTCGTCGAGTCGACGAGTGGAAACTTTGAGCTGGCTGGCTCCAGGCAGTTGCCCTAAGGACCTCAGTTGAGGACGTAGCTCGTATTGTACAAATATATGCATCTCGGAGTAGAGGACGCCTATGCTCAGATAACCAACAAAAGAGATGTACATGATCATGGTGGCTTTTGAACTTACAAACACGTCGCTGATCAAGGCCAAGTAAAAGAATATGTTTAAATTGAGTTTAAAGTACGGCCAATTGCACAAGACTTCGTAGAAAATGCACAAAATCATCAACAGGATTAGAGTGAATTCTCGATGGCTCCCATACCCTCCAGTTTGTTGGCTTGACAACTGACGAATCCGCCAGAAAAGTTTTAAGAATTTGTTGACCACACCAACTACCTTCTGAGCATAATAAAGTTGCATCACCAAAACGTAGATGCTGCAAATAATACAGCCCGAAAGGCGTACACACTGAAGCACACGTTCATACGGATCCTTAAGGGTGCCAATAGTTGTCACGTAATAGCAGCACAAGTAGCTACTCCAGCTTAGTTCAGAAATAACACAATACCACTGCAGCCATTTGCGTCTGTAGCAAACCAGGCCACCATTGACTTCATTCCTCTTGATGCCAAAGAATACAATTCCCAAGAAGCTGGTGTAGTAAAATGTACAGCGTAAAAATTGCTCCGAAATCATAGGAACGCTCAATTTGCGAGGGATTCGGACCATGACTTTATGCAGTCATATAAGAACTAACTGTTCGAGAAAACTCACATTTGCCACGATGGCCCTAGTTGATAATTATCCTGCTCATTAGGCTAATTAGAATTTGAGCTGATAACAAAATTACGCAAGCGTTAGTATCCTGCTTTTGAAATTGGAATTCAATAGTTTCATTGATTTATTAGTCTATGCAAATTTAATCATCATACATTGGTTTAAAGTCAATTATTTTGGCAAACAGTCTAGGCGACTTACAAAGACTCGCTTGTTTTAGACCATTATCTTTTACAGCTATCATATAACCGATCTGCCCGATTGAAATCAGCTCTGTTGCTTCTTAAGCAGTTGAACTACACACATATATGAGCTTTTTTCAATTTAAGTTTCTGTCGTCCATGGACATCTGGACGTCCAGCATACATTTCGTCCTCATATCGAAACTACTTTGAGGTTGAGCTAGCCTAATACAGCAAACAACAAATCCCTTATAACAAAAGAGAAAAAGCGTACCTACTTTTTAGAAAAATAAGATGATTTTCGCAAAATTACAAAGGCTAAGTTTCCCCAGAAGCATGCAACGCACTGAAATATTCATTTCCGACCTCATACATAATATATATTTTTCATCAGGGCGACGGTGTTGAGCTTTGCGATCAATTGTACACTGCATACAACACTCATGGCATAGTTTTGAATGATACCCGGCGCATTTCGCATTTTCCACAAAAACGTTCTTTGTATTTCTTTTTCGTTTATCTCTCTCTCTCTCTCTCTCTCTCTCTCTCTTGAAATAACAACAACTTAACGGCGTTTGCCATCGCTTTTTCGAAAATGAGAGAAGACAGCGATAGCAATGAAAGCTATGCATATCCATATATTACTTTTATGTGTGCTGTATGTGTACGAATGGCAATTGCGGTGCCTCTCAAAGTAGAAACAACCACTTTCGAGAGTCAGTCACCAAGACACTTTTCAGTCGCATAAATAGTCAAAATTTATATATAACGAGTGTTGGAAAAATAGGCACTTTTAGATGGAAAAACTTTGTTTTGTAGCTCAAGTTTCATCGTTTTTCTGTAAAATGGACGTATACGACAATCGTCCACCTTCACGACCTATTGACACCAACTTTAATGCAACTAGCCATGAAAAAGCTTTTCAAACTTTGCCGTTAAACAGTAGGTCCCGTTTTCATGTGCGGAAACTAAAGGCACACACTTCAAGAGATTCAGCGCAGCTTGACTGGGCTGTGTAAAAGGCATATATTTTTTTAATTTTTATCCTTGAAGCTTTACTTGGTAGATGTTTTTAAGAAAGCTTTATTCTGTAGAAAGACGTGTAAGCGATACCACTTTACCTCTTTCCTACAAGCCAAATCTTTTTGAAAAACTTCATGAAGATTGGTTCACCGAGTAAGTCCCGAGTTACGACGACCGCTCCATTGCGGATCACAGTCATATTTATACCCTTGCAGAAAGTATACCAAAATTGTCCAGATGTTTATAACGCATAGAAGAAAGCATATATTCTTGATCAGCATGACGAGCTGAGTTCGCATGACTATAGCATATGGCTGCCATAGAAACTTTCAGTCTAAAACCTGTAGTTTTAGTTTTGTTTTTAATGCAAACGTCCCTAATCTTAAAACCCCTAAATCGTAAATTTTTTGTGCTTTTTCACAATTCCGCCAAGCTTGATGAAAATCGGACAACTGTAGTGTTGAGTATAGCTGCCATAAAAAAGATATGTCTGAAAAAAGTCCAAGTTAGAAAAACTTTTGGTATTTTGACAGTGCGAAACAGTGACTTAAATTTCGGTAACGTGACTAGAAATTTTACGACAGTTTAGCAGTCTAAAACTTCCACAGTGACTTGACAGTGACTAAACAGTGACTGAACAGTGACTTGTCAGTGACTTCAAACTGGCTTAATAGTGTCTTTACTGTGATTAAACAGTGACTTGACAGTGAATAAACACTGACTTTACGTGACTTAACAGTGGCTTGACACTGACTAAACAGTGACTTAACAGTGACTAAACAGTGACTTGAAAGTGGTTTAACAGTGTCTTTACAGTGACTTGACAGTGATTAAACAGTGACTTGACACTGACTAAACAGTGACTTAATAGTGGCTTGACAGTGACTTAACAGTAAATTAACAGTGTCTTGACACTGACTAAACAGTGACTTGACAGTGACTAAGCAGTGACTTGACAGTGACTACTCAGTATATAACCAGTGACTAATCAGTTACTTGATAGTGACTTAAAAGAATTACGTTTTTACCCTCACCCTTCTGGGTAAATTATTTTCGTGGAATATAGTTTGATTACTAACTCTTTAGTTAAAAAAGACATGAAACGCGGAAAATATTAAATATTATAAATCCAATCCAAGATTGAGAAGATATGAATTAACTCAAAAGGTGCAAATGGTCTTGCGAAGTACATAAGCTTGAGAAATCCTTGATAAAAAGGTCAAGCGCTAAGTGGGCTATTTAGGTTTCAATGCATCGAATCACGTTTTCCTGATCTAATAGTAGACCTTTCCCATGTCTCGTTCGCCTTATCCAGCTTACTTGCTGCACACTCACACTTACTTTTGCTTTTTTTGTTGTTTTTGATTCACACGCTCACGACCCGATCCTGCCTGTTGTTGGCCTCACGCTCTAAGCTCCCCCATGTAAATGACGCCCCCATTTTATGCTGTACGTGATCTTCTTATGTGTGGACGAGTATGCATATCTTTTGTGCCACATCTTCTCTTGCCTATCTTACGGCATGTGCACGAATTACAGCGAGCAGCGATTTGCGTCCAGATCGGAGATCTGCGAGATCTTTCGAGTCTGTCAAGCAGGGTTAGGGTTCTCTTCTGTCGCTGCGCCTTTGTCTGGCATTTGAAAAGAATTTTCACGTTGTGGATTTCTCTCGTGTTTTTTTTTTTGTGAGTAGCCAATTACAGTAACAACAGCCACATACCCGTACGTACATACATATGAGCACGTACATTTTCCGGTATTGTGGGAACAATCAACGAAATAAACAAAAAGCGCTTTGCATGCCGTTGATTTGCTGCAAATTGGCTTGGCTGAAATTACGAGATCATGCGAAGCGGCTGGCCACAACTTGGTCAGCAGATTAGAGCACACCGCAAAGGTACGAGAGTACCTCTCGGGCTTGACCTTACATCATGGGGCAGACACGCAGCCTCAAGAAGTTCCGCTGCGCACGCAGAACTTGCTTCAGGGTTGATTGATTTTGATTGCAATTGCAGCCCGGCCTTGGCTTGATTTTCACGCTTTTCCGGGCAATGCACTTCCCGAGCCCTTTCTGACATTAATGGTGATTAATGGAAAAACTGAGTGCAATTAAATTTGTTGTTCCACTGTGCTATAAATTATTGTGATTTCCTTTTTTTTGTGTCCGCAGACTCCGCTGGAGTTGTGGCAGGCGCAAAAAAATAAAATTAAAGAAAAGAATGTGAAAGCCAAGAAAAATAGAAAATGGAGATCTACAACAACAAAGCGTTGTGCACAATTTTTATGGCCCCAGCTTGACTTTACCGTTACAGCAAACAGCAACAAATCAAAGAAACCAGCACCATAAATTGTTGCTGCCGTTGTTGTTGTTGTTTTTTGTACAACTTTGGATTTATTGCCAGGCGAAAATGCGGCCAACGCAGTCGCATACGAACACAGTGCCTGGCACTTGAATAGGTCTAGGAGAACCTTACAACGCTTTGAAGTGCAACAAAAACAATAAGCAGGCACCGTGATTCTGCGTCGCAATGAAGGCTGAAAACGAATTGTTGGTTTTTAGCCCTTTCCTTTGATTTTGGTAATATGGCGGATGAGCTAATTCTACAAGATTTCTAACCTGCTCGGAGCGGAACAGAAACCAAACTGTACCGACTTAACCGAACCCCCTCACCCTACGCTGAGAACCGGGGTTCCGCTTTGAACTCCTTCTTGGGTTCCTGTATTGATTTTACATTTACAGGGATTTTCCGGAAAGTAATAGGCGTGTAGTTGTCTCCGAGCAGCTGGAGAGTCAGGACAGGCATTTTTGCGCTACGTGTTTCTGTGAGCGGTGCAATCTGGCAAGAGGTACGCGATTAAATTTTGTGTAAAACTCGGTAAATCTGCGACAGAGACGTTTGATATGATGAAGCAGGCTTACCCAAATGTTGCTTTAGCAAGAAGTGGTGTGTTTTGGTGGCACCAGGCCTTTTTGGAGGGCCGGGAAGAGGTCGTCGATGAAGACCGTGCTGGAAGACCTTCGACTTCGACAAACACCGACAATGTGACTCGTGTGCGCAAAGTTTTGAACTCAGACCGTCGACTAAGTATTCGTTTAATTGCCCAGATGTTAAATTTACCAAAATCTGTGGTTCATGACATTGTGACGGAGCATTTGAACATGCGCAAGGTGTGCGCGAAGATGGTCCCAAAAGTGAACTTGAAAAGTGACTTCTTGTGAACAGCTACCTGACCAAGGCCGGCATCCCAACGCTTCCGCAGCCGCCCTACAGCCCAGATGTGGCCCCCCCGGACTTTTTTTTTGTTTCCTCGCCTGAAAAGGCCGATGAAAGGCAAGCATTTTGAGACGACAGAGGGGATCCAAGCAGCATGCACCGCGGCTCTCAAGGCTATTCCGGAGAATGCCTTCCGTGACGCCTTCAATGCTTGGAAATCGCGCTGGCAGCGCTGCATCGACGCAGAAGGAGCCTATTTTGAAAGTTTTTTAAAGAATTGTAACGATTGGCTCAATAAATTTTTTTTAAATCGACTCAGTCCTATTACTTTCCGGACAAACCCTGTAAACCGGTTCTACGGTGATCGTTTCAGAAACGCTTTGCAGCCCTGGTCCCTATTTCAGAGCATTGAAAAGTCAAATGTCCTAAAAGTTCTTCACAGCAGTTAAAACTTTACTATTTATTCTTCTACAATTAGAAAGGTCGCCAAATCACAATTGTATTCTTCGAGAAGTGGGAAACTTGAGATTGGCTAGTTCTAAATCCCTTGTGTCTATTGGAATGCGTACGAGTGTAAGCAAGTAAATATGATGCACTACCTCTGAGTCTCCTCTATAAATGTGTGTGCTGTGTGCGTGTGTGACTGCAGTGCGAGTGCAACCATTAAAATCTTGAAATTGCATGCTAATAACCGTACCAAGCCGCTAGTTAAGTGGGCAAATATGTTGTACATGCTTGTTACTAAATGCAGAGCATGTAATTTGCCATTTCGCATTGCTATTATTATTATTACATACATATTACATTCCTCATTCCTCATTCGCTCAACCGTCTCCCAGAGACAGGCGCCTAACAACAATCCAAATAATAGCAAATGCTATAGTTATAGTTTCTGTGGCAATAAACTCGTACCTACTGTATGTAGGGAAAATGTACTGGAGAACGCCAGCAGCATCAATCATCATCAAGCCCATCGCCGATGCCAACGCCATCGTTTGCCTAAGGCCCCCGCCGGAAGTGACAGCCAATCTAATGTTAAGTGCCCACTCCACCAGCTACACAAAAACTACATATTACAACTAGAAAGCATTTTCTCAAATGTCGGCCCCAAAGCGAGTGTGTGTGTGTGAGTCTGTGTGCACAGTGAAGTCTCATTAATGATCCAGCAATTGGATAGAAAAATGAAAATCAAAATTGTTTTTCAAGAATTTGTTGAACGATGCAAATGAAAGCTTTCAGAAATTAATGTTGTATCGGATTTTGAAGTCAATATGGTCGGATCTTTCTTAAAAAGTCATAATTTCTCATGTAGCAGTAAATGATATCAGTGTGAAGGCACTCTTACTCTCTTCGACTGAATGTGAATGAATTAGTGTATATGTAAGAGGAAAATGTTTTTAACGCGCCGTCATCTTGACAGCTTGGCACCGGCTTGGCGCCGGAACTTGACAAGTTGCGCTGTGATCTTGACACTGGATGCGATCAAAAACAACCATTTACGGGAATTGTTTTCTTTTGATATAAAAATAAATGCCCAGAAATGTAGAAAAAAAATGTAGTTACTGCAGCAGCTACATACATACTCTACGTAACTACTGAACATGGAGAGATTTGTTTGTGAAATAAAGTGTACATGTGTATCCTTTTCTTAGCATGCAAACATTAACTTTGTGTTTAATTAAGAGACGGGCATTTTTCAATTCCCTATTACATGTCCATAGGCCATTGCCAGTTGTTGTGGCTTTTCCTAGCTAAACGAAATTGAACATGTTTCCGTTTGATTTCTGTTGCGCAGATATTGCCATTACGAAGAGATATTTTATACCAATTACCGTCCCCGAAACCAACACCCGAAACAGAATAAGGTTAATAACCGTTCTCCGTACCGTTATCCATATCCCACAACCGTAATATAACCGTAACCGGAAAAAAGCGATCGGCCAAAACAGTAACCGTTATTCGTTTCGGTTTTAATCTCTGATTTCTCTGATGTAATAAAATCGTAGTGAACTGCTTGGATTAATTTCAAATTAAAACTGTTTCTCAAAAATATAATTGTTTTAAACCTATTTTTTTTAAGCTTGAATCGGGGTATAAACCGTTGTGTAATTCGAAATTAATTCGTTCAGTGGTTAACAGACATTTTAACATCCTCGGTTTAGATCATTACATGATATTTTTGGTTTATATATTATCATGCTAACGAAAACAAGATGACAAGATTCTTCAAACTCAATTTCCAAACAGTGTTACATTATTCGGTGTAAAGGTCTCTACGGACATTTGATGTAAGTACGTAAAAAAGCTTACTTCGTCAAATACAGTTTGACTTTTATGCTATTTGGTTTTTCAGTGTACACTTTTTGACACCTCACGCGGGATTCGTAACATGTGGCAATGCCAAAAATGCTCAGAACGGTTTGTTATTCCAACATCAATTGACTAACAGACGAATAGCGCTTCAAAATCATTGAATTTTATTATCAAAATTCGTGCTCTTTAAAAAATGTGTTTTTATCGACAAAGCTCATTTTTTTGGGTACGTCAAAAAAACATAATTGGTCTGATAGTCTGAAATGCAGCCAGAGGCAGTTCAAGAGCTAACAATGCACCCTGAAAATTCACTGTTTTGTTCGGTTTTTTGTTTTGAAAAAATTTGACAACTTTCTTCATTCTACCAACAGATCATACGATAGTCACTGTAGAAAATGACATTGATTATTTTCTCCCTATTTTTGTTAAGGCATTTTAAATAAGCAAGCTCAACTAAAATTAATTTTCGACCCACGCACAGTGGGCGAAATGGTCGATCTAGCTCCATTTAATTCCATTTTCAAAGTGTTTGTATGCTCCAAAAATGTGTCTCTATCGATTACTAATATCGCACTGAGCTTATAAAGAGGTTCTATTTCGATTGGCATGCTCTAATTGATCAGCTGTGAGCAATCAAACACAACATATATTTCTGCTGGTGCATCATTAAGCTTTCCCGGGTTTTTTATGTGCATTGTCAAATTTGGTCTAAGATTGCCTTTGTTATAATTAAGTGGAAGAAATGTGCTAGGGATATGTATAAACTAAAAAAATCTTTTGTTTGTGACCTGTGCTTTAGCGTTGCATAAAAAATTTAGTTAAAGTTTAGTACACCACTAATGATTGCTTTTAGATATTTACCCGAACTCGTTATATCTCCTCCCCCTCCGCCGTCTGTATGAACACCTAGATCTCGAGATTGGTAGAGTTCACGCTTGAATTATCCTCCGCCCCCCCCCCCTTATATATCTCCTGTTTTTTTTTATTATTAAATAACACACCACCACCTTTAATATTACATAACTAACTTTTTTTATACTTGATTTAGCGTCTTTACCTCGTTTTTTAAATTACTATGTCGTCTTGTGTTTGTAAAATGTCCAATATGAATCCCGGCCACCGCCAACTTTACATGATATTTAATTTTTCAGGCGCAATGTCAGCATCAAGAAAAAAGCAGTTTTTAGTTTGTCTCAACGAAGATATCACCATAAAGAAGTTTTTGGCTTTGGCAAACTATTTTTAGATACAGTTTTAAGTAACAAAACCTGTAGCGAGCTGGACTGCATCGAAATCTGTTAAAACTTGCGAGATTTTACCAATGGGCTTGCTCCAAACACCGATATTCTTCCTTGCTGTGATGTATTGCGATCATCGAAGATGGATTCGGTGTTCATCCATAGATGCCAATAACTTTTTTCTTCTAAATAGTGCGATTCTTAAAAAAAATAAAAATAATTGTTTTCTATTTTTTAAATATGTTATCTAGATGTTTAAAAAGAAATTTCGAACTTTTTCGAGCAAAAAAATTTTTTTCTTATGTTTTTGCTCTTTGCATTCAAACTATTTAACCGATTAAAAAACAATTTTTAACGCGATTATTGGAAGTTGAATCACCTGTTGATTCATACCTTGCTTGACTCAATCTAACAGTTCTGAGTCGAGGTTTGGCTACCGAAAAAATAAAAAAAAATCTTAAACTTCTTCTTAAAGACTAAAATTTAAATTATTTAAGACTCTTTTGGTTTTTTTTATTACTTTTATTCCACCCTTAAAAAAAATTGTGCAATCTTTTGAAATTTTGAAAAAAAATTTTTTTTTTAAAATTTAAAAAAAAAAAAAAAAATTGATTAAATTTTTTTTTATTTCTTATTATTTTATTCCTACCTTTAAGAAAGATTGCAATTATCTCATTTACTTTGGAAGATATTAAATTAATTCCGCTAAATTTGTCATTTCGCCCACTGTGCCACGTCATGCTGGTTAAAGCTTCTCGTTTTTAATTTAACTTCAGTTTATCGCTCAAGAAAATGTTCAAAAGTTCAAGAAAGGCTACGTGACGTTGAGTGGGGTCAATTTTTAGTTAAAGAGTTCAGAAGTGTTCAAAGAAAAAGTGTTGCAGTCAAGTGACCCGACTGCAAAATATCCTGTACCAAGTAATGTGGTTCCTATGGCTTTGATTTCATAAGTTAATATTGAGTTAACTGCTTAAAATGCCTCTCATAATTTTGAATTTACCTTTTTTGATCTGGCCTGCTTTTCATTTTAAAATTGATTTGAATAAATGGGGCGGCGCTCTTGTATATCTGCAGTGTTTTTCTCGGATCTTATTGTGGTATACAGAATATATAGATATTGGGCATAACTTAATTTATATTAAGTCACTAGGTTCAAACTTAAAAATTGTGGCTCTGACAGTTTTTCGCAGTTAAAAGGAGAAGTAAAGGGAATTTTCCAAATCTGAAATAAACTCGATCTGGGTACGGTATACACCTGCCGACTGTCTCCTCTTCTTCTTCACACTGCCAGCTTCTACAGAGCTCTTCTCTGGGAGGAGCTGATGAGGTGGATACGGAAATGCTGAGCGATCGAATTTTAGGATCTACGGTAATCCGTGAGTGTCTTGGCGTTATTTGTGTAAGAATCAAGAGCCCTTAGAGCTGCTTGACTAGCTGAGTAAATCTATATATTCTTTTCTTCCATCGTGAGTGTACTAAGCTGTTTGGCGGCCACCTGGATTGTCACCAACTCCGCTTGGTCCGTTTGGCAATGATCAGGGAGCCGGAATGAAAATTTCATATTTAGGTCGGTGGAGAAAACTCCCCCCACCTACATTGTCATCGAGTTTAGAACAATTTGTGTAGATATTGATGGAGTGGGGCAAGTTATCCCAGTCGCGTCTAGTAGGGATATTGACGTAATACAGGTTCTGGAATGTGGGTATGCAATACTCTGTAATGGCAGGACCCGCCTCAATTTCTGTATGAAACTTCTCATTACTTCTTATGTCCGTAGAGGCCTTTATTTAATTGCAGTAGGCATTGATGCGAGGAACAAAACTAATTCGTTTTCCAAATATCCGGTTATAGCTTAAAAATTTTGAACAATATAATATAGCAACAGGAAGCACTAGACATATTCGTAGGTACGTGATCTCTGCTCTTTGTTCCTTATAAATAAAAGTCGTTTTAAGGAGTTGCATGAAAACCAGGTAATCAAACCGCTTCTGGCTTGATTCTGTATAATTCTATTAAATTGTTTAAAAAAGAAATCCGTCTATTTTTCTTGGTAGGTTGCCGCATTTCTGATTCCGTAAATCGTCAGCATACCTTCAACTAGTCTACAGGGCTTCCCTGAAATGTGTGGCTTGGCTTGTATGGATTTCTCTAATTTTTCCAGTCCCAATTTCCATCTAATAAACTTACGTCTTCTTGTTCGTCCTAAACGAGATTCGACTGTAGCTGAAACAAAACGAAAACCATTGGCTTTGTCTCTTGACGACCGTTGCATCCGTAACTCGAG